>JAUDJI010001494.1:0-10429 GCA_037389245.1 Oryzias sinensis
TCACAGCGCCTTAAATCGATGTATTTTATCAAAATTCCTCAAACGGCGTGGTTCAACCTTAAAAATTGAAAATTGATTTCTTCTTTATTTTGACTGGAATTGAGTGTCAACTTTTTTCCCTGAAAATTTATCATTTTAGAGGAACTTTCTTTCACTTCTTTATTACCGATCATGCTCAAAGCTCATGTGTAAGGTGAATTTCAGGTGTCATACAATAGTGGGGCAAAAAGTATTGATCAGTCTCTGGTTTGGCAAATTGTCCCATTTAAATAAATGAGACAGATCTGCAATGTTCACAAAAATAACAAAGGTTATTACAAAGGTTTTTGTGGCAACACACAATTCAAATCCCGCAGAGCTCCAAAGGTCCCCATGCTTAAACCATCGCATATCCAGACCCATCTGAAGTTCTTTAGAGACCATCTAAATGATTTAAAGGAGGATTAGGAGAAGGTTGTATAGTCAGATGAGACCAAAATGGAACTTGGGTGATATTTGGATGAGAAAGAATTCTGAGGTGCATTTCAAGAACACCAATGCCCACTGTGAAGTATGGGGGTGAAAACATCATGATTTGGAGCTCTTATTTTGCAAACCAAGATAAGACTATGGATCCGTAAAGAATGAATGGATCCATGGTGAAATTTTGGTCAAAAACCTCCATTCATCACAGAAATTCTCCTAAACACATCGCTCAGGAAAGAAGGTGTGGTTAGGTATAAAGCATTTCGGGGTAATCCATAGAAAAGCAACAGAGAGGTATCACAGCTCTTCAGAAGATCTTCATGGAAAAATGGACCAAAATACTAGCTACACTGTGTTCAAACCTTAAACATTTGACCTCTCATTGTCAACCAGAGACAACATGTTGATTTGATTTTGATTTGAAATGGTTTATTTCAAGCAATCAAATAAGAATAATAAACAAAAACAATACAATCATCATTCATACAATGACGAATCAAACTAAGGATAATTAGACATACAATTAAAGATTGCTTGAAAGGGAGTGGAAGGACGCAAACTTATATAATCCCACCCTGTTCTATCGTAACCATTTTATTACACGATTTATCATTATCCAGTTTAAAACTTTTATCAGACAGATTTACCCCTGGCTATCCTAGGCACTTTAACATTGGGAGTTGGGTCATCTAGACCCACTAGACAGTGCGCTGAACCTTTTTTCTCCAATGATTTGTGATCATCACTGGTGTCCATGGATTACATGAAATCTTTCCACCTTTATCCACCTTTGTCATGGTAGGGAGAACACGTCAATGTAAGGGTGGGGTCATCTAAGATAGCACAAGGGTTAATTCAATTCAATTCAATTCAATTTTATTTGTATAGCCAAAATTCACAACAAGAGTCGTCTCAATGGACTTCGTATCGGTAATTTTAAAAAGTGAAACATAAAATCAAAAGGATCATAAATACATAGATTTAAATAGGAAAATACTAAATTGAACTAACAAACTGACTAAACTAAACTGAACATCCCTGCCCTTAGACCCCCCTTCGCGGTAAGGAAAAACTCCTTAAGAAAACGGATTCCGGAAAAACGAAGAAACCTCAGGGGTGCCCACATGAAGGAGGGATCCTCCCCTGGGACGGACAGGCGATTTACCAGAACTCTTAGAGAAGAATTAACTTATCTAACTCTACAACTACATATTTAAAGTCCAGCAGACGAGCTCCATCCAGATGGAGTTTGGGGCACAGTCCGGGGCGCGGGTCGAGCCGGAGACAGGATCCACAACCAGGTGTTTGAGCAGGAGCAGAGACGAGGTACACAGTCAGGTACAGAGCAGAGACGAACCAGAGGCAGGATCCACAGCCAGGTGTAGAAGCAGTAGTAAAGACGAGGGTTAATAATCCTTAAGTATAAAACCACATGACAAGATTGTAGTAGGTTTAGGGGATGTCATCTGGACTTGCTTTGGAGACTTTGACAGATCATATCAACACAGTCGACAACATTAAGTTCACCAGGGAAGACACAAAGGACAACACCCTAGCCTTTCTAGACTGTGCTGTGATCATTCGAGAGGACAGACAGCTCCAGGTGGAAGTGTACAGGAAGCCTACTCACACAGATCAGTACCTGTTATTTGACTCAAACCACCCCTTACAGCACAAACTAGGCATTATCAGGACACTACAACATAGAGCCCAGGAGGTGCCCACAAGCTCTGACAGAAAGAAGAAAGAAGAGCAACATATCCGAACCTGTGGATATCCCAAGTGGGCATTCACCAGATCCCAACATACAGAAAAACAAGACAAGAAGGAACAAGAGCCGAAAGGGAACAGTATTTCAATTCCGTATATCTCAGGCCTTTCTGAAAAACTAAAAAGGATTTTCAAACAACATAACATCCCAGTTCATCTCAAACCAGGTTATACTCTCAGACAAAAACTGGTTCATCCAAAGGACAAAATTCCCAGCTACAAACAGAGTAATGTTGTGTACTCTATCCACTGCAAAGAGAACTGCAAGGAACAGTATATAGGAGAAACCAAACAACCTCTACACAAGCGGCTTTACCAGCATCGCAGAGCCAACCCAAGTGGACCTGAGTCTGCAGTGCACCTCCACCTGAAGGCCACAAACCACTCGTTCAAGGACAGTGAAGTCTGAATTCTAGCCAGAGAGAAAGGATGGCTTGAGCGAGGAGTGAAAGAAGCCATCTTTGTCAAGAAGGATAAACCTTCTCTTAATAAGAATGGTGGTCTCAGGTTTATTCTTCCATCCATCTACAGCAGTGTTTTGAAACCTAAAAAAACCAAACCAGTTCCACCTGGGTCGTTAATAGCTGAAAGGGACGACCAATATTGGGGAGGGAGTCACTGGCTCCCCAACCCTCAGCTGAGGACAAAGGACCCTTAACGACCCGAAACCATGTAGGCTAAGTTGACAATACCATTCAGTCTGACTCCTCCCCCAGGGGCGCATATATACCAGCTCTTGGACCATCTAATTCAGAATTGACAAAGCCTCTTGGATAAGAGGTGAAACGTCTTCTAACTTTAAAACCAAGTCCAGATGACATCCCCTAAACCTACTACAATGGAACCAACCTGGATGAATGAGAGTCTTCATAGACACATGACAAAGATGTATTACCTAATTATTATGTAAAAATATACATAACTATTTTAGAAATCAACATAGAAAATGCAGATCAGTTACCTAAAAAAAAACATGCATATGATTACAAAAATTTAGACAAAAATAGTCATAACACTTTCAAAAATATTCATAGCATAAATTGATCAAGTATCAAAAGTCTTGAATCAACTTTTGGAGCAAGTGAAGAAATATAATTAGAAATCTATCATTTTATGCATCTTCAATAGTTGAGTGACCTGTACTCCAGTGAGAATGACATTATTCATCCTTGCTTGTTGTTCCACATCGTCCAGTCTTTTCTCCAGAATGTTGACCCGGTGTGGGTACCGGATGTTCTCGGGTTGCCGTATGTTCTCGGGTCCTTCGGGGTCCTTCCAATGAGTTATATCACTAGAGGAGACATCGCGAGGAGAGCACCGCCATCTTGGTGAGGTCAAGTTTTGAAGACCAAACCACTTTTTATAAGATTTAATAAAGAGCTCTGTTTTTACTTTCAATCACTTCATTATATGAAAAAGAAGAATGGCGTGAAATTGCTTAGTTTTGTTCAGAAATACAAACTTCACGAGTACCCCTAACTTAACTAGTATTAGACTATTTAGATTTTTTCTATGTTCTTTTATTTTATTTTACTTATGTTTTTATTCATTTGTGTGTTATGTTCATTGTTTCTTTTTTTCCCCTCTATTCTTTATTTTCTATGTTAATATGTTATGTTTGGCTTCGAGGCAATATTGATTACATTGTTATTGTTCGTTGTTAACGTTAATGTCATTGTTAATGTATGATACCGCAATTATCAATAAAGTTTTTAAAAAAAACGTAGCGACGTTAACTCATTGGTCGTGGCAACTTCTCATTGAACGAAGGACCCCGAAGGACCCCGAGAACATACGGCAACCCGAGAACATCCGGTACCCACACCGGTTTTCTCGTTGCTTGTTTAGAGCTCGGAGTCTTCGGAGCTCTTCCATTAGCTCCATGAGAGGATTTAGCTTGTTATTCACTCACTCCATGAAAGGATACAACGTGGTTTGGATTTTGTCAAGTATCTTCAAGTATTTTTTTAAGGTCATCGTAGTCACCTGTTGCTTGGTTTCTTTTTTGTTTTTGTTTTTTTTTGGGGGGGGGGGTAATGGTCAGCTCTCTTTTTTAGGAGAAAATCAACTTTTAAGTCACTTGAAGAAGTTGCATAGCCGCCGTGACCCATACACGTCAGTGCTGTGATTTTTGTGAAACATTTATTTAAGATCATTGCAATATTGCTCAACATAATTTATTTTTCTGAGTATACTGTAGTGTACTTTTTAGCGCAAATTAGAAGTATCTCTCTGTCTTTCTGCCTTAAAACCAGGAGCCCGTGCTTCCCCTTTCATTAGAGTAAGAGGGCATCCTCTTCAGAAGAAACCAGTTTCATCCATCATTCATTCATCCGAATGATAATTATTCTCTGCCAACATCTTCCTCACCGTATCAGGATTTTTTGTGGCCGCTTTTTAGTCAGCTGATGCCATTTCTCAATGCGTGGGCACAAACTTCGGTTGGTAGCGATTCAGGAACTGTTGGAACCAGCTTATCCACGCTGTGAAATATTCTTTTGCAGCCGGCGAGGAAGCTTACGGGCCGGCATGCTCTACATCACCAGAGGAGTCACGTGACTGAAAAATATTAGGGAAAATGTAAGAAACATGGAATCCCTTATATTGAACTGCCTAATATTGAAACGGGAATAAGTGGGGGAACACTGTATTCCCCATATAAATGTCCATGCCAGACTAAATATGGTGCCTTCCAGTTTTCAAAATCTGGTTGTGCTTCTTTTTTCTACTTATTGCAAAGAGATCCTTGCTTTTGTCTAAATGGCTTTCTAATAGTTATTTGAGGGACTGATTTCTTACTTAGTCTTGCTTTGTGTAGTGATGGATAAATTGAACAGTTATTTTTCTGTTTTTATTCAGAGTAAAATAATTTGTAAACTGCTTCCTGTACAGAAATAGTAATATGAGATTAGATAACCCCCCCCCCCCAAGTTTTTAGGATTAGTTGTTTTTTTTAACACACAGTTGCACACACATACATACTGTATTTAACCTTATACTGCCATAAATGAATAGTTTAGAAAAAGGCCAAATGTTTTTGTGCCGCCTGTTCCACAGTTCAAAAAGATGCCATGCTTGCACACAAGCATTCACAGAGTTCACCTGTCCCCTAAACAAGCACCTCCCACCTGTGGTTTTACTCCAAACAAGGGCCCCTAAGTGGATTCTGTCAACAAAATAACCACCCTGCTGTATGAACGCTACAGACGACAAATGCCCCGCAGTGGCGCTTGAAAAATCAGACTCTGCTCGGATGGATGTGCTTCCAAAAGGACAGGCCTGTAAGGAATAAAAAATGTCCCTCGGCTGCACGTGCACATAAATCAATGGCCCCTTGCTGATGCTTGTGCAAAACAATCACCCCAAGCTGTCAATGGTTAAAAGTGAGTTCTTTCTGAAAGACGGCATGACAGAAAACAGCTTCAGTTTTTGGCCATTAAAATAAAAAAATAAAGGATTTTAGGTCTGTCAAGAAAACGTATTTTAAAAAATACTTGTTTTTTTAAACCTCTTGACGCCAGAATTTTTTCTGCTGTTATCCAGATGCTAAATTAATGTAATTTTGGAGCTGAAGCGGTTTGATGCATCATTTTATCAATAGGTGTCAAGGGGTTAAAAATAAAAATGGCTGATTTACTCGTCCATCTGCAGTGCGTTGCGTGGACACACAGAAAATAATGTTTAATAATAAATCGGAATGTTTACATCTCTTTTGTCATGTCTGCGTCTGATGTCCATCGCTCTGCAACAAACGTAAGTTTTACACAGGAGTTATACTTTTTGTCTATTAACACATCAGTGTAATGGCAAAAAGCTGGAAAAATGGTAAACAGATCTAAAACAGCTTCAAAATAAAAACTTTAGTTTTGCTTTCAAAATAAAACTTTTTGATGAACTGCTTGACCTGGGAGTGGCGGGACAAAACAAAGAAGCCTGCAGCGTAAAGCCAAAGATTTGCATAAGCATCTTGCAGAAGTCATGCACAATTGCGTATGATTGACATAATGATTGCAAATGATCAACTGCGTAATTCTAAATCAACCAAAAATCTTAAACAATTCAAAACCAAATATACGTAAAAATCCGTTGGTCGAAACGCTTGACAGAAATCTGTGCACATCGATGAATGTTAGGTATATTATATCACGAAAGACCAACATTTCATGTGTGGAAAATGTGCAAAATGTACTTAGTGGCTGTGTGACACGCCTTTAACCGAGATGGACTTTTCCAGCCCTGCAGATGGAGTAGTGTAAAAGCATAAAAGTTACCAGAATCTATCAGTTTTATAATTATTTCATTATATTAGCTGCTAAAACACAACTTTTCATATCAAATAGAAACAATGGCTCTCTGCACAGGAATTGTCTGTGCTCTTCTGTAGAAGGAATCTGAGACCACTCCAGTTTGTTATTTATGTGGAGTATCAGAGATGAGCCCACACATTCGCCTTGCTTCTCTTTGATGATGACTGGATTTGGAGGTTTCTACTTTTCCATAACACATCCATTCTTTTTCCAATGTAAAGCCATGACAGTTGTCATTGCCCCATGTCATGTGGCTCTTTTTCAATCTTCTCTTCTCCTTCTTGTTTATTGTGGATGATGTATCAAACAGAGAAAGAATTGTCATAAAAACAGCAAAGCAGAAGATCATGTCTGGATCAAACTCACCAGGATAACCTTAAACAACAACAGCAGGATTGCTGTCCAATCGTACCAGATGGTATTTTCCACTGTATCCATTGGTTTTTAAGAAAAATGGAAACAGGTTGACATAAAATTGTTCTCATTCTTGCTCAAATCTTGTTTTCAAAATCATTATTTAAAAACTACCAGATGGTTTAAACATGCTTAATTCAGATGTTTTAATATAAAGAAACATTTTTGTGAAATGTCTGTTTCACAAAATCATTAACTGCTGGCGACACATAAATAACACACTCTTTAATATACCGTAACTCTTTGACCATTTATGCAATCCACGTGAATCTGCTGATTCTGGCATTGATTCTGACACTTTATAAACTTTATGTTAGTAATGTGTAGCATATCGGTGCAAAACCAATATGAAAAACCGCCTTTTCTCCCTGACAAAATCAGTTGATTTACATTGATTGTAAATCAACTGATTTTGCAAAGTCTGTAAAGTCTTGCATATTTGCTCAAAGCTCCTTTTGTCCACTTCAGAATTACATCAATTGCAAAAACAGTGGAGGAGTCACCTTTCAAGGTGATGCTAAATTAAGCGGAGTCCTGGATGTGGTGTGTTGCACATCCACACAGATCCAACATAAAACTAATCAAAAATAAAACAATGTGTAAGACTCATTTACCATAGATTGGACAGTATTAAGTGAGACAGTTTTCTATTAATCATTTGTTTTACTCTTTTTTTTATTTTTTTATTTATTTTTTATAATAAGGTGAGGTAAAATAAAAAAAAGGGTCCATATTATGTCGAATGACCAAGGATGGTGATTTGCTGAAATCAGGGTCATTTCAGACTTTTGGAAAAGCGATGAATCCATGCGTCATATTTCTTGAAGATACTTGGCTCTTTGATTTATTACTGCATGTTGGTTCAGACGTCCGTGATCAAACACTTCTCAAAATCCTTCATGGTGTTCACAACCAGAACCTTGGACCGGTCCGGTAGACCGAGTGGTTTGACGTAAATCCTGCACCCTTTAACCCAAGTGTTCTCAATCTGCTTACGCTTCCTGAGAAGCCTGGTATGTTTGGCAATTTCAGCATTCCTTCTGGTCAGATGGTCGTTCAGATAAGCAGCAGATCCCTTCAGGTTCTTCCTTTGGTTCATCAAAGCTAGCTTGTGTTTTACATTCACAAAACTGATGAGGATCGCTGATTTCTCTGTCTCCTTTCTCCTGGGGAGCGGGTGGCAGGTCTCGATTGTGTTTAGATCCAGAGAAATCCCTTTAGACGTGAGAAATGATTCCACTTGGTGTTCCAGAGTCTCTCCACCGTTCTCCGTTTCAGAACTGCTAGCAATGCTGGCGTTATTAGCTTTAGCAATGCTAACTCCAGCTGCATTTAGTCACTTGTTCCATAAAGGGATACAACGCAGCTTGGATATCATCAAGAGCCTTTTTCAGGTCTTCATAGTCAGGGTTTTTCTTAAGAGCCATGGTCAGCTCTCTGTTTTTGGAGAAAATCAACTTTTTAAGTCATTTGAAGATAGTTGTATAGTTGCAGTGAGCCACACGCGTCCATGCTGTAACCCGGAACCGGAAATCAAATTGGCTGGCACTTGTGGAGATGTTGTCCCTACGAGCTGCTGGGAGTTGTAGTATGGCCAGAACTCTGGGGACTCCAGAGGGGGAGACAGAGTTCTGACTTCTGACAGTCAGGTGTTTGACAATCAGGTGTTTGTCATCGCAAATTAACCTATTAGCCATCACCACTCTGTCTGTTATGGAATGAACACCAGTCTCCAATGCACGCCTGTCTCTTAAAAGCGTTGGGTCATCTGCCATATACACTGACCAAAAATATAAATGCAACACTTTTGTTATTGCTCCATTTACTGCAACATTTTCCACATACACAAAATAACCAGTTCTCTGAAATATTGTTCATAAATCTGTCTAAATCTGTGATAGAGAGCACTTCTCCTTTGCCAAGATAATCCATCCCACCTCACAGGTGTGCCACATCAAGATGCTGATTAGACAGCATGATTATTGCACAGGTGTGCCTTAGACTGGCCACAAGAAAAGGCCACTCTGAAATCTTCAGTTGTATCACACAGCATAATTCCACAGATGTCGCAAGTTTTAAGGGAGCGTGCAATTGGCATGCTGATAGCAGGAATGTCCACCAGAGCTGTTGCTAGGGAATTGAATGTCCATTTCTCCACAATAAGCCGTCTCCAAAGGCATTTCCGAGAATTTGGCAGCACATCCAACCAGCCTCACAACGGCAGACCATGTGTAACCCCGCCAGCCCAAGACCTCCACATCAAGCATGTCCACCTCCAAGATCGTCTGAGACTAGCCACTCGGACAGCTGCTGAAACAATCGGTTTGATAACCACTGAATTTCTGCACAAGCTGTCAGAAACCGTCTCAGGGAAGCTCATCTGCATGCTCGTCGTCCTCATCAAGGTCTCGACCTCACTCCAGTTTGTCGTCGTAACCGACTCGAGTGGGCAAATGCTCACATTCGATGGCGTCTGGCACGTTGGAGAGGGGTTCTCTTCACGGATGAATACACTGTTCAGGGCAAATGGCAGACAGCGTGTGTGGCGTCGTGTGGGTGAGCGGTTTTCTGATGTCAATGTTGTGGATCGAGTAGCCCATGGTGGTGGTGGGGTTATGGTATGGGCAGGCATATGTTATGGGCGAAGAACACAGGTGCATTTCATTGATGGCATTTTGAATGCACAGAGATACCGTGATCACCTCATGTTGCAGCATGATAATTGATTACTTCCGGTTCCGGGTTATACGGCAGGACGCGTGGCGTGCCTCTCTGCGAATACAACTATCTTCAAATTACTTAAAAAGTGGATTTTTCTCCAAAAAACAGAGCTGACCATGCCCCCGAAGAAACCCCAGGAATATGAAGACCTCAAAAAGTCTCTTGACATTATTCAAGAAACGCTGAAAAGTTTTATGGATCAAGTGTCGGCTAAGCTAACGCCACTGTGGGATATGATGGAAGAGTTCCGAAGATTTCGGGCTCAAAACGAGCAGCGAGAAAACCGGGTCGAGATTCTGGAGAAAAGACTGGACGATGTGGAACAGCAAGTAAGGATGAATAATGTCATTCTCACTGGAGTACCAATAAAGCCTCGAGCGAAGCTGAATACAGCTGGAGCTAGCACTGCTAATGCTAGCGCTAGCGTAGCTAGCAGTGCTAATACGGAGATCGCCGCAGCGTCGCTGGAACAGCAAATACATTCATTTCTCACATCTAAAGGGATTTCCCTGGATCTCAATACCATCAAGACCTGCCACCTGCTCCCCAGGAGAAAGGAGACGGATAAACCAGCGATCCTCATCAGGTTTGTGAATCACAAACACAAGCTAGCTCTGATGAATCAACGCAAAAATCTCAGAGGATCTGCTGTTTATCTGAACGACCATCTGACCAGAAGGAATGCTGAAATCTCAAAACATGCACGGCTTCTCAGGAAGCGTAAGCAGATTGAGAACACTTGGGTTAAAGGC
>JAUDJI010001495.1:0-10429 GCA_037389245.1 Oryzias sinensis
TTTCAGAGGAGAACTAAAGACTTTTTCAGCTGTTTTCTGCAATGTGATCATTTGAAAATGACTTTTACTATTTAGGATTCTAGATGAAGAAATACAATTGAACCTGACATTTTTGAAATGGAAGCTTTAAATCTATTGGATTGTAAATATGTAGTCCTGAATAATTCCTGATGATCAATGACATTTCAATTCCTCGTCTGTTTGAACTTCATCTCTAATCTATGTCAGAACTTCTTCTTCTTTTCTTGTTCTCTGCTCACATCAAAGCTCCCAGCAGCTTCTGACTCTTCATTCAGAGCTGAAGTCATGCTTGATCAGGGATCAATGGCCAACATTTGCTGCTGACTCTTCCTCATCACTTCCTTCTTCTCTCTGCTTTGATCTGTTGGAGCTGAAAGTCTCTGCTTGAAGGGCTGCAGCAGAGAAGGACTGGAAGATCATCTCCTGAAAACTGGGAGGAAGACTTTCCAGCATCCTGCTGCTGAAATTCTCCCATGATTCAGTGCTGTTTGGAGAAGAGCTGAGCAGAAAGAGGAAGTGGACTTTTTCTGCTGTTGCTGCAGAAACATCAGTTGGTTTGGATGCAGCCACAGGCTGATGTTTGACTTTCACACATCTGGACTTCTTTCCTGAAGCAGCTGCATGTTGTCCTGAATGTTCCTGAATGTTCTTCTTCTCTGCTTCTGCTGGACTCTTCTGATCTGCTGCTGTTGCTTCACATCTTTGGACTTTTTCTAAACTGTCTGATCTTCTTCAGCTCTGAACTCTTTAGAAGAAGTGAAGGATGAAAAACAGGAACTTTGTCTTTAAACTCAACTCTTTCTTCTGGATTCAGGTTGTATGACTGCAGGTTGTCAAAGACCAGCTGTGCTGCTCTGGTCTCAGCTCTGAAGTCCAACCCGTCCCACCTGACAGAACTGGACCTGAGGTATAACAATGACCTTCAGTCTCCAGATGTTCAGCAGCTCCAGGATCTGGTGGAGAGTCCAAACTCCAAACTGCAGACTCTGAGGTCAGTAGAGGGTTGGAGTCAGTCCAGCTGCTTCCAGATGTTTGGTCCTAAAGTTAGTCTGAGAGCAAAGATGCAGAGTTTCCTGTGAAGCTGCAGCTTCTCAGTGAAGCTCTGAGGAGAATGATGACAGGCTTCAGGACAACAGTCAGCCAATCAGAGCAGCAGAAGCTCCAACAGGTGAAGATGACAGGAAGCTGCTGCTCTGAACAGGACTGAAGCTCCTGTGCTGCATCACTGACTGACAGACCAGGATCAGGAGACACTCCTTCATCTCTGGCTCTACACTTTCTCTCTGCAGGTGGAAGAGGTGGCACTGATGTTCCTCCTGGAGGAGCAGAGAGGAGCAGCAGCAGCAGCTGGTCTGCAGAGATGTGGTGACTGGACGGTGTTCCTGGGAGGTGGAGAGCAGAGTGATGGAGGAATCAGAGGAAGTGGAGATGAGTGTCAGAGCTGCAGCAGGAACTGATCTGAGATCAGCTCCACTGTCTCTCTCAGCATCAAGTGGACAGTTATTGTGCTGCAGCTCCCCCGGTGGACTGATGGAGAACTGCACTTCCTCTTCTCATTCTAACTTGGAGTGTTGGGAAATCTTCAGCTTCTTGTGTTGCCATAGCAACTGATGTCATTCTTGCTGTCAGCCGATGTCTGTTTCTCTGTTCATGAAGCTGTTTGTGTAGATTATTGTGACATTTTCTCCTGATGGTTGTAATAGTTAGATTATTCTTTTTTCTTTAGTTTGAAACCTTTTTCCTCTGAAATAGTTCATGCAGGATTCATCCTCTAGGCTCACATTTTTCAATGTCAAATCCATCATTTCCACTTTGATACACTTTGAAATGAGGATTGAAACATCTAATGCCAAGTCAGCAGTTTAAAGAACTTTACTGCTGCACTGACAACACTGTCTGTAGAGAACAGAGGGGTAAAAACAGAGAAAACTCAGGAGACGTCCACATGTGGATCCCAGGACTTACTCTACTGTGGAAACGTTTTTACAAACTCAGCTTTAAGATTCAGTTTAATCAACCTGTTTTCTTGATCAATAATTTGTTTCCATAAGAATGTTTTGTTTTCTGCATTTTATGGTTTTCTTGGCAAACATAAAACCAACTGCATTGAAGCAGGAGGGAGAAGGGAGACACCTGCTGGCTGTTTGCAGAACTGCATCTTCAAACTGAAAGCTGTCTGTCAAATTCCTGCAGCCTGTTTGGATCTAATAAATGCTCTTTTGAATCAACTCTGTGTTTTCTATTGATTTCTGTCTTTGACTCACAAACAGACTTGAATCTTTAGCCTTCATCCTGTTCCAGCTGTTCTAATCTTCATGTGTTTGGTTCCTTCTCAGTAGAAATGGGTTGGAAAAGAGCTTTGGAATGTTCAGGTGGTGCTGATGTCTTTCTAGATGGGGGTGGGCAGAACAGATGAGAGCCCCTCCCTCCTGATTCAGAGGGGAACAGTGGGCAGCAGCTGAAAGGAGGGAGTGGAAATGGGAAAAGTTCTCTGCAGGTTTCTCCTTTCCAAGAACAGAGGGACACGACTCCATGAACAGCAGAAGCTAAAGAGTTGGAAAACATGCCCAAAGCTGCAGCACCACCTGCAGAAAGATGCTTCCTCTTCAGGCTCCGCCCCTCCACATCAAGAAAGATCAGAGTTTCTGCTGAGCTGCTATTGGAGCTTTTAGGGGGTCAGATCTTTAGGAACATTTGCTGTCAATCAAACCAGGAAGTAAAGTGTTTTGAAAGGCCAGGGGCCTCATTTCTAAAGGTTGCATACGCACAAAAGAAGGCGTACGCCACTCTCTACGCAATAGTTGAGATTTATAAAAAGCAAACTTGAGGGGAAAATGTGCGGTCCTTCACGCTCTGACCCAGGCGTACGCACAAAAACGGGTGAAATGAGAAACGGCGACACCGTCGGCAGATGGAAGAAACACGTGAAAGTGAAAATGACAATCCTGCCTCAATGTCTCAGTACATCTTTCAGTTCATTAAGTACAGGTAGCCTTCATTTAGCAGAATTTGGAAGTGAATAGATCTTGTTGATCTGAACTGATTGTTGATTCTGATTTGATTTGATTTTGAAATGATTTATTTCAAGCAATTAACCATGGCCTCACAATGGAGGAAGCAGGTCGCCGAGTGCAGCCTAATGTGCCTCGCTCTACGCAGGGGTGTCAAACATACGGGCCGCGGGCCAGATCCGGCCTGCCAGATGGTTCAATCCGGCCCAGTCATGAAGAGTAAAAATCATAAGCATGTTTAAAAAAGAAAGCACGTTTCTAGTCCATTCCTGTGGCGAGTTATGATTTTTTTAACCCTTGTGCTATCCTAGGCACTTTAACATTGGGAGTTGGGTCACAACTGTGCATATTTCTTAGTGGTGCTGAAGAGACCGTCACAGCTGAGTTTCTTGAGTTGATGGACACAACAACAACTGATGACAGTCAGCTCTCTAGTTACTGTGCTGGACGATGTTGGAGTGAACTGGTCAGGTGATGTCAGTCTGGTCACTGATGGCGCCCATCAAAGGTCAGGAAGAAGGCAGGTGTTGCCACAAAATTCAGGCAGAAACCAGGAAAAGATTCTGCTCGAGCCTTCTCCATAAACTATGGAATAGTTTATTTTCTACAGTATTGATGATGACACAGTTTACAGTAGTATTCCAGTCGCTGTGCAGTGATGCATTAGAATTGTGGTTAAATTACTGTAAGTAAAACAAAAATACAATTACATCTGTAACTCATTCTGTCAGAAATACATAATGCATACATTACTGTAAGTGTTGTCTTTTGAATTTTATGTCCAGGACTGGACGACAACCTTACACGGGTGGCAGAGGAAGACTTCTCAATGAACAACAAGAACTAGAGATCTGTAACATGATGCTAGCACATAATGCCATCACACTGAGACAGAGCCGCGCTGCAATCCTACAAGACAATGCCATATTCCAAAAGGTCAACTCTATAAGCATCTCCACGATAGACCGGATATTGAGGAAGCATCAGACGACAATGAAGCGTATTTACAGGGTACAATCTGAGAGGAACTCTGGTAGAGTGAAAGAGCTGTGGTTCCAGTATGTACATGTAAGTCAGTCACTGGTTGTCCATCATTACAACCTTTTTTCAATTAAGGAGGGGTTCCCAAACTTTTTTGGCTTCAGCACCCACTTTACCTGATTTGTGTATCCAGGTAATCCAGGTATGAATATATTTGATTCATCTGACTTCAACATAGAACATTCCTAGTAATTGTGTGTAACTGTACTGTGTGACTGATTTGGTGTTTTCTACGCTATTGTAGAGAATAATGGCATTTGAAGGAAATGAGACTCCTCACATCCTCGTGTTTGTGGATGAAGCTGGCTTCAACCTGGCCAAGGGCCGGAGACGTGGCCGTAATATTATTGGCCACCGGGCCACGGTGGATGTCCCAGGCCAGGGAGGGGGCAACATAACTATGTGTGCTGCCATATCTGAGAATGGTGTGGCCACTCACATCATCAGTCTTGGCCCATAATACACAGAAGCTCCTCATCTTCTTGGACCGCCTTCATTTAAATTTGATCCCTGAAACAGAGAGAGGTCTCTTAGGGCCTCACCTACATCTATATGTTATTGTATGGGACAATGGGAATTTCCACCATGGCCTCATCATCAGGGCCTGGTTCTCTACTCATCCAAGGATGGTCATAGTCTTCCTACCACCTCACTCTCCTTTCCTTTCTTTTTTTTTCCTTTCTTTTTTCAGTTTTATACTAAATTGTATTCTGTTAGCTATACAGAAACAGTAAAGTGACCATTGTCCATAAAGGACTGAGCTAAGACTGAAAGGTGGACATGAGGGACATTTCAATGGTCCTCTGCTGTAGTGACCAAACATCTAATCACTTTGACCTGCAGTGCCTACTCAATGCCAAAGGGACAGAGTATTCTGGAGGCCCTGACTGTCTGCAGCATTTACGGTGTCTGCCACCGTTTGCCGCTCACGTGCCTTTTTGGCATTAGTAATGCCCACACTGTGCCCTCCAAACAACACTTTTCTCCTCTTTTCCACCTCACCAACGATAACTTCTACTTCACATTGAATGAAGTTACGTTTTTTTGATTTCCTCTCTGTGTTTGCCATGATTTCGCAATCAATGAATATTCATTTGTGGGCGTTTCACAGACTATTTATGGGCGACTATGGGCGTGTCATGAAGCCGCTAAAGCTGCGCTGCATTTAGAATCGGTTGTGATTTATTAAGGGAAAGATGCGTAGGATGTGCGTGCGCACGGTTTTATAAATCTGAATATTTCTGTGCGTACGCACGTCCTATGTTTCATCCGTACGCCACTTCTGACGCAGAGTTTTAGAAATGAGGCCCCAGGTCTTTCTACAGTCCTTTAGTTTTTCTGTAGTCATGCATGTAGTTATCCAGAGGTTCTGTTGTGTTTACTAATTCTGATGATTTTTATCATTTTGATCTTTAGACTAAAGAGAAAATCCTGGGAGAGAGATAGAGAAAGTGTTTCCAGTCCATCCACCAAAGGCCGTGTCACTGCTGCTGCCTACTGTCAGTCCACGGTGAAAACTGGTCACACGTCCGTCAGTATGCAGAAGAGGTGTGGAATATTCACAAGGAGGCGGTCCAAGATGGCAGCCTGAGCAGACGCTCCCTTTCATCCAGCTGCGCTAAAAAGTTATTATTACCTTGGAAAACTTTAAACTTAAACGTTGAATAATCTTTCCTGCTGACTCTGAAGACCCGGAATGTCTACTACCCTTAAAATGGCTTCTGGAGATAGAAAACGAAGCTCAAAGCAAAAAAATAAAAGTTTGGCTAATGCTAACAACGCAACTGCTAGCGGCAGTAACCCGGGCAATGCGGATCACGACTACATTAAAGTTCCTGACGACCAAGATATGTGTGGAGAGGAAGAATTCCCCCCCTTACCTCTCTCAGAGGACGGAACACCTTGCAAAGAACCTGCGCACAAGAAGGCATTGTTTGCAACTCCCAAAGTTGAAAGAAGTGTTGACGGTAACCAGGAAATCGTAGCTGTTTTGTCAGAACTGATCAACGCTCGCTTTGACAGCTTGGAACAACTGATTAATACCAACTCACTTAAAATTGAAGAGCTTAAGAAATCGGTTGACTTTGCTTTTGGTGAAATCCAAGATTTAAAGAAGAGAGTTGACGTAATTGAAAGTAAAACAAACAAAGACGGCGCCACCATCCTCCAGCTACAAGAAAGACTTATCGAGTCCGAACGTTACTCGAGACGCTGGAATCTAAAACTGTACGGAGTACCAGAGACTGTGGCCAAAGAAGAGGTAAAGAAGGAAACAATCAGGATCTGCCAAAGTGTTCTTCCTGAAGCAAAAAGCAAGCTGCCTGACGTGATTGACGTTGTTCACCGGTTGGGAAAAATGAAGGAAAATGAAAGGAAACCCAGAGGAATCATCGTACAGTTTACCTCCAGAACCCTCCGAGACGCCGTGTGGAAAGCTGCGAAAAACAGCTCTTTTCTGAAAGAGCGCCATCTCCACTTCACGGAAGACCTCTGTGCGGCAGATCGTGAGAGAAGAGCGGCGCTGTGGCCAATGATTGAGGCAGCCAGACGAGAAGGGAAAACCGCTTACTACGTCGGTCCTCGAGCATATATCAACGGTAAAGAAGTCAGCCTGCCTGAAACCTAAACACTGGACCTTCTACCCAACGATATCAGCTCATCCATCTTTTTGTTCTCTAACGGTTTGCAATTTAACTTTGTTGAAAATCGGCCATTCATGTTAATATCTTTTAATATGGTCGTCAAGTTCTACTGGTTCATAAGTTCAAGTCAATGTGTTTAATTCAGCAGATGTTATCTTCCATTTGAATATTACATTAGCGTAAATTTAAATATTTAAAGTTTATTTTCCTATTTCTTATTTATTTTTAGCACACTGGTTGATGCAACACAGCTCACCAGCTAAAGTTCTTACTTTATCATCTTCTCTTTCTTATGTCTTTATCTTTAGGTTCATTGAATGCCAGGGGGTTAAAAAATGCTACTAAGCGTAAAGCTCTTTTCTTGTTTGCCAAAAAATTGAACACAGATTTTTTCTTTTTTCAAGAGTCTCACTCTACAAAAGATGATGCCAATTTTTGGAGATCTCAATGGGGTGATAACATTTTCCTCTCTCATGGTAGTCAGCACTCAGCTGGCACTCTTACGGTAAAACATAAATTTGAAGGTGACATTCTTTCACATAAATGTGACACTGAGGGTCATTTTGTCCGTATGACCTTAGCTCATGAAAAAAAGACTTTTATAGTAATAAATGTGTACGGTTACAATACGAAACGTGAAAATTCTCAACTCCTTTCCATAATAGAAAATGATTTAATAGAATGTTTAAACAAACATCCCAATGCAATTATTATCATTGGAGGAGACCTGAATATGGTGTTAGATTGTCGACTGGATAGGTGGCCCCCACAAACTGATAATCCTAATGCTGAACTTCTCTCATTTATACAAAAATTTAACTTAAAAGATCCTTGGAGAGAAAAATTTCAAACAAAATCATGTTTTACATGGAGCAACAAAAATGGCTCCCGCCAGTCTCGTATTGATTACTGGCTTGTGTCTGATTGTTTAGATACAGATGATATTAATATTGATATTTTTCCCTCTCCTCTTTCTGATCACAAAGCAATACAGATTTCTCTTAAATTAAACCAAAATAACTCTAGAAATAAAAAAGCATATTGGATCCTAAACAACTCTCTACTTAAGCTTGATATTGTGGAAAAAGAAATTTCTGAAACTGTTTCATATTACTTTGAAAAAGCTGAAGCTGAAAACTCTTATAGTAATAATTGGGAATTATTCAAATATGATATCGCAAACTATCTTAGAAAACTTAGTTCTAATTTAAATAAGTCCAGGAAGGAAGAAGAGGATAGAGTCATTAATGACATAACTAGATTATCTCAAATATGTCCAGCAAATCAGTCTGAAGAGGACAAAATAAACTTAACTTCTTTACAAAATAAACTGGATGAGATTTATAAAAATCGTGCTGAAGGCGCCTTTGTCAGATCTCGACTAAAATGGCTGGAAGAGGGTGAAAGTAATTCTTCTTACTTCTTCCAATTAGAAAAGCATCGTGCTAAATCAAATACATTACACCAGTTAAATATTGATGGCCAACTAAACTCAGACCCCTCCGTTATTGCTAAATTTGTTAGTTCTTTCTATAGTAAACTTTATGCTGTTAATGATTCCACTGACAATCCCCAACAGTTTTTAGATAACATTAATTCACAATCTATTAATCCCTCTGAACGTGAAGTCTGTGACTCTCCTGTCACTGTTAACGAAATACTGACCTCAATAAACAAACTGAAAAATAACAAATCTCCTGGACCAGATGGATTAACTGGGGAATTTTACAAACAATTTGGTATTTCAATTGCTCCTTTTCTAACGCAGGTCTTCTTAGAAAGCCTTCGCCAAGGCACTCTTCCTCCAACACTGAATCAAGGAGTGATCACTCTCCTCCCAAAACCCAAAAAAGACACTCTCAATATTGATAACTGGCGCCCGATCAGTTTATTGAATAATGATTATAAAAGTATTGCCTCTGTATTTGCTCACAGACTGAAATCAGCCTTGGACTCTGTAATTGGAGAAACCCAGTCAGGATTTATGCACAAAAGACATATTTCTAACAACATCAGGCTTGTGCTTGATATTTTAGATTATTCCCATTTAATAACAGATGAAAGTTACATTCTTTTTTTGGACTTCTATAAAGCTTTTGATTCAATTAATCACACATTTATCTTTAGCTGCCTTCACAAATTCGGTTTTGGCTCTTATTTTTGCGATGCAATAAAACTATTATACAGTAATGCTAACTGCTCAGTAAAACTAAAATATGGTACTTCTCCCCGTTTTAATATTAAAAGAGGAATACGACAGGGTTGCCCCATCTCGCCCTATCTATTTCTGTTAGCTACTCAAACTCTGGCAGATTACATAACTATGAATAATTTGGAAGGCATTTCTGTATTTGGCAAAGAGATTCTCATTAGCCAATTAGCTGATGATACAACCCTTTTTTTGAAGGATAGCAATCAAATTCCTCGAGCACTAAATCTAATAAAAGCTTTTTCTAATGTCTCTGGACTTCACCTTAACATTAAAAAATGTGAATTGATATCTATCAAAAATGATCAAACAGGATCCATATGTGAAATTCCCATCAAAGAAAGTGTTACATATCTAGGGATTACCATCACCAAAAATCAACTGGAGAGAAGTTCCTTAAACTTCAGTCCTGTAATAGAGAAAACCAAAAAACGTTTTAATTTATGGCTTCAGAGAGACTTGAGCCTAAAGGGCAGAGTCTTGCTGTCAAAGGCAGAGGGAATCTCTCGACTCACTTATTCTGCGTTATCTCTGTACGTGGACAATCAAACACTAAAATCTGTTGACCAAATTTTATTTAACTTTATCTGGAAAAACCGTATACATTATTTAAAAAAATCTGTTGTAATGAACTCGTACGAGAATGGAGGACTAAACTTTCTTGATTTTACAACCCTAAATAACACATTTAAAATAAACTGGATCAAATCTTACCTAAAAAATCCTACTTCAATTTGGAATATATTTCCACATTTTATATTTTCAAACTTAGGCAACCTTAATTTTCTTCTCCTTTGTCACTACAATGTTGAAAAAATACCAGCTAAACTATCAGCATTCCACAAACAAGCTCTTCTTGCATGGGCACTTCTATACAAACACAATTTCTCTCCCCATAACTTCTTTATTTGGAACAACAAATATTTATTATACAAGAATAAATCTTTATTTTTTCCACATTGGTTTAAGAAAAAAATTCTACTGGTGGGCCAACTTTTTGACACTAACGGGCGTTTATTAAGGTATACAGAATTCAACACTAAATATAATTTGGTTGTGACTCCTAAAGAATATGCCATTGTGTTTGATGCTGTTTCCAAAGAAATATGCCAAATGTTTAAAATGACTGTTACAAATGAAGAAATGCCCTCTATGGATGCAACTGACACCACCACAGGAAAAATATGTTTTACCCCTACCCACAAGAATATCAACAAAAAAATACGTGTGTTGTTTCAAAGGGATGTAATTTCTGTACCATGTACTAAAACCTACTGGAGACGTTTTGTTCCTGACAGTATTTGGAAGAAAGGCTGGAGTGTCACCCAAAAATTTATGATAAATAATAAAATGAAAGAAGTTTCCTTTAAAATAATTCACAAAATTTACCCCACCAATCAATTCATGTTAAAATTCATTAAAACAATAGATCCTAATTGTACTTTTTGTAAAGAATATCCAGAAACTATTAATCATCTTTTTTGGAATTGTACTATAGTTAGAAT
>JAUDJI010001496.1:0-10425 GCA_037389245.1 Oryzias sinensis
ATGTGGGAGGGAAAATATTATCTAAGTGAATACATTATCATCCTGAGTAGGTGGAGAAGATCCGCATCTTATGTTATTATGAAAAAGAGGAAGAACACCTGTTGCCAAAATCACTGAGGCATGCAATTTAATTTTATCAGCCCACAAACAATCCCTCATTAGGTAGTTGGAAGTATAATAGAAGCCATTGGACTGTGAAGCACTGCATTCTCGAGCCCAGCATATGACAAGAGACCTCTTTTTATACAGGGAGGGGTGAACCTGTTTGGCTGAACAATCTCTGGGAGGGAGGGGGACCCTTGTGGCACCTATGCTGGTTATTCACAGCTAATGTCATGGTTTATAATCTTCTTAATACTCACTGAAAAAAAAAGCAAATATATGTCCAACATTAGAGTTTCCAAAATAATTAAGTCAGCACTTACTATTCAATCAAACAAATCCACATTCGAAATTACCTCAGCAGGCTCGTTTTGCTGGCAGATACTGTATAAACGTTTGGCTCTCCATTATAATCCATCTGCCTCATGCAGATGGGGATTTGTGAAGGCTGATTGGCAGATGTTTAACAACTGGGGACCCACATTCTAATCCAATATAGTAGAGCCTGACAGATTATAACGGAGGGTCCTGTTTTGCAGTATGGTCCAGAGTGAAAGTCAATTTGCCTCTTTTTAATGCACATTAATATTTTTTTAAACCTACTTCAAAACAGTTTTAAAATACTTTTTTAAGTCGCACCTAGTTCGGTCATCATTAATAAAAGAAAGAGGATGCTCCTAATGCTCATGGGCATGCAGTACTGCTTAAAACACATTAAAAAAAGAGTTAAATAAAGGAGAGAGAAAAATAATTTTTCGTTTGTCGTTAATGCCAAAATGGGATGTCTAAGACGCTTGGGAATTTTAAAAGCTCATAAATGTAAAAAACAAACAAAAAAATAGGTGTAAAATAAGAGTTTGTCTCTGAAATTTGCCCTGAGGGCCTATGCTGATCTTGGAAATGATGGATCTGGAGCCTTGCTAGATGACACAACATATTATCCTGGCTAAAATAAAAAAAAAGTGAGTATATGCACTACTCACAAAAAGTTAGGGATACTGTTGTTTACATGCTGCCGCGACACAAGTGGAAGGAGAGCTGTTCCTTTTCACCCCTCCATGCACTGCTGCTACTTGCTCATTCTTAAACATGTACAACAGTGTGGCGAGCCGGGCGTTGGCCCCGCGTTTAGCCCCTGAGACTCATGGAAAATGGGGGATCGCGAATGTAAATTTCCTCATCATAACTGAGGGATGTAATGTTGATTATATGGTTACTGTTTGTAATTTCATGTATGATACCTAGATTGTCAATAGGTAAAAAAAAATAAAATAAAATAAAATAAAATAAAAAAAACCATAACTGAGGAACTTGTGAACAGAATAGAAATCCATGCTGTTACAGATGTGGGTGTACTTGGATACATGAGCTTGAATCAAGGCAGTACCTGCCCATAGTGTGGTAATGAGCCACACTCACTCTGGGAGTCAGGACGTGCTGTGTCGAGGCTGCGGCTTGTATTCTGATGGGGCTTGTGTATGTACAAAAATAATTAAGCACGTGAAAATAGGTGGGTGCGGCTTGTAATTGAGTGCGCTTTATAACCCGGAATTTACGGGTAATACCTAAATATTTCCCTAGATATTAATAATAATGGATGAGAACCACCACCATTTTCATTAGTTTGTTTTTACCACCCACAAAATTAAGAAAATTATTAACAAAACCCAAAATAACAAAAATTGACCATGTCATTGGAAGGTTTTTCCTTCATTTGCTGCAAAATCAGCTAGACAGCAGTATCTCCTGCTCTTCATTAGCTTGATGGTCTAAGGCAATGCGTTCCACTCTATCACAAATTCTATATGCAATTCTGCTGGGTCACTAAGTGGTACGACCATCCAGTCCCTGCTTCAGCTGGTCTCGGACGTCCTCTTTGGGGTTAAGGTCATGGGACGTTGCAGGTCAAACCATTTGAGGCCGTCTCACATCCTGAAGTCCAGCTGTGACACAATGCTGCGGAACATTATCAACCATGAACAGAGAGTTGGGAGTGTTCTGGTGTAATTGGAGGGGGGGGGGTGATGATGAGTTATATGATGTCTCTGAGGTAAGAACATGCACTGACTTTTGTGTTGACTAGCAATGACTGCCTAGACTGGTGCACCTCCTCCACCAAAGCCAACCTCGGGGACCATGTTGACCTCAGCGCATTGCTCATCCCACCTTCTCCAGCAACGCTGAAGACAATCAGTTTAGTGCAAGGTGACCCGACTCTCATCAGTGAACAGGATGGTAGAGCATCGCTGTATTGTTCAGGTCACATGGTCAAGAGCCCACTGCAAACGTTCACGGCGGTGTTCTGTTGTCAGTTGACGTCACCTGTAATAATCATCTGGCGTTCACGTCGAGGCGGTGGAGTCGGTTGTGAATGGTTTGTCTGGAAACCCTAGTACCGCTCAAATCAGGTGAACGGACCGGCAGTTGTGTGGCATTTGCTGAGTGAATGTCTGAGTGCAGAGGTCCTTAGGTATGGGTCATGGTTGTGGTCTGTCAGTCACAGGGCTCCTCTCCTGGGTCTGTCACAAACTCTGACAGTAGTTTTGTGTCTAGATGTAAGTCTGCTGATAACGTTTTGAGACACACCGGGTTCACCTGCAACATCTGACTGCCTACTACCAACCCGAAGATGCTACGGCCAGGTAGAGCTGCTCGCTCGTTAGAAGACATCACACGTTCATGGCTGTTTGAATTTGGAATGATTTACTGACAAAATCATATTTTTATACCCACAGAATGTTGCCACATTAAAAAATGTTTTTCTTTCAGAGAAACGTTTTGGCCTTAAATAAGTAAGACACACTGTAGTGTGAGACCATTATGTGGAAAACACTTAATGAGGTGTGTCTATTACCCCAGTACAATTGCCTCCTAAAGGTCTGTGAAGTGAAACAAACACTTTGTATATGACATCCATTGAGTTTTTCACAATATTCCTAACTTGTTGTAAGTAGAGTTTAAAAAAAATGTTATTATTCAATAATTCTGCGGTTGATAAGGCTAATATATTGAAATCTGTATCCATAAATACCACTAGTATGGGTTTTGTATGTCAATCTGATGTCATCAATGCAGTATTGAAATCACCATGATATTAATTGCTCTTCAAAAGGTTGAATTATTCTTTAATTATCTTCTTTTTCCCTATATTTATTTCTACATACAAAACCAATGAAGCAGTCTCCTGGCAGGAATCCAAGGAGTTCAAGGCGAGTTGAACATTTCAAGAACATTTTTATTTTTATTTTACCGCCGTCAATTCTTGTTCCTAAGAAATGTATAAACCACTGAAAAAACTAGTACCGGTAATATGTATTTCATATAAGAGTGACATTGTTCACAAATTAAGCAAACCTAGGATATTTGATTTTACTGGAAACTTGAAAGTGCAAAATTTGAAAGTCTCATGTGGAGACAAAACAAGATTATCTTCCAGACAAAAAAGAAGTAGGTACTTGGGAATGTTAGTACTTCCTGGGTTGGTTTGACGCAGGTGTCATAAAAAATTATTGATAAGTCTATTACGTTTAAAACTCCAACCCTCCATACACAAATAACTCCATTGCCGGTGGGACTCATTCGGCTTTTCAAAGCCTGGCCTGTCTCAGAGTAATATTCTCCGGCAGTATTCTCAGTCGACACTAACAAAGACACAACTGCACATCCTTTGAATTCCCTGAAAAACATCCGAGCAAACAAACACAGAAGCAGGAACTGTCAGTTCCTCTTTAGTTACTTTTGACAGAAAAATAAATGTACAAGTTCTCTGTAATCTGAGAAGGACAAACTTGGCAGATTTTTGTTTTGTACACATAAACAGCCCAACCTGAAATGGTTGGGGAAAAAAAGAGCAATGTGACAACTGAGGTGTCCGGGGTGTGTTCTTAAAAGTTTTTTTGGGGGGGGAAAAGGCAGAAAATTTACACAGGTAAAAAAAAAACAGACTTTGTAGCAAATAATAAGGTTGTTTGTGAGTAATATCATAAAATACAAACAGATCTATGAACACCAATTAAATAGATTTTGAAAGTTTTGTAAACAATCCTAAAATAACGAATCTTTCACCATATTGAACCTTTATTTAAAAAAAGTGTAGAATGTTTTTATTATCTTTGATAGGGACGATGGGCATTAATTAACATCTCTTTGGACAGTGACAGAAATAGACCTTTGAATACAGGCCGCATTTTGCCCACGGACCAGACTTTGGACACGCCTGATCTTAATTCCCTTTTAAAACAATAAGCCACAGCTTTTCCTTACATTTTATAATTTGATTGTTGGTTTTAGTTTATGGTGTTTTATGACTTTTTTCTGTTTAAACCTAAACATTGCTTTTTTTTTGTCCAACACCTTTTGTTCAACGCATTTGGAAGAGAGATGCTTTAAATGAAGTGATTCATATTTTTGGAGAGATTCGCATTTTTTTGAGTTACTTTTTTTTTAACTGTATGGTGCCTGTCTAATGATAGTTTTATTTAAAATTCGTTTAACGACTAGTCCATATAGCGGAGCTGGTTAGGTTGATGTTTAAGACGAATAGTGCCTTTTGTAGTACAAACCCCAACACCTTACGCACGTTAGACATGAAAAAAAACCTAAAGTGGTGGCCATTTTTTCATTCATTTATCTTCTTCAGTTTATTCCCTTTCTGGGTCATGGGGCTGCCGGAGCCTATCCCGGCCACTTGTGGGCGAAGGAAGGGGGCACCCTGGACAGGTTGCTAGTCTGTCGCAGGCTTTACATTTAATCATCACGAAATTCTTCAATTTCTATTTGCCACAGTCTAAAAAATATGGGCTATTCATGCACTAAATGCAGGGTACCCTACAGAATACCAATATATGTATACTTTAAATTAGTGCTACCATGCAATAATTTTTTTGTGCGATTAAGTAATTGTGATCTGTAACTAATTAAACTCATGTATTTTTATTGCAATTATTTTTAACAATAGTGGTCAAAAGTAAACAATAGAAATAGAATATGTGATGGCTGTCTTGAGTTTGCAGTTATTTCGATATTTTTTTCTGATACATTGGTTGGAACAGATATACTATGTCACAAAAAACATTCATGAAGTTTAGTTCTTTTATGACTTAACTATGGTTGAATTGAAAATGTGATCAAATCTGCTGTGTCAAAAATATACGAACAGAATTACTAATATTTGGTTTAATGTCTCTTGCTTTTCTAAAAGAGGGAATCCTAGAGTACATTCATGCCATATTTGGTGATTGTACCTCAAAATGCACAAATATTTTATTAACTGGTTCCACTATTACTTTTTGTCACATCTTACCAGTCAGTAGTCTCTGACGGTTAGTTTGTCAATCACATAGTGTATTACAATGAGGAAAATATTACACTAATATTCCTATTAGTCCTTTTTTCATTCATAATTTAACATGAAGGTTACATATAGTTTTTCGCTTTGAAATGTGAAACATACGTGTTGTGACAAATAGTTCTGATGCCCCTTGGAATAAATCCTAAGAGTTTTAATCAATCAATCAATCAAATCTTTATTTATATAGCACTTTCACATCTTCCAGACATCCAAAGTGCTGCACACTTATAACTACACTAAAACCATAGGTAAAATTCAAAGAAACACAGTAAAATGATAATAAAATCATCAATAAAAGAAAACACTAAAAAAAAAAAAAACTGTCTAATTATCATTCTCTCTGGTGTTAAAAGCCAATGTAAAAAGATGAGTTTTTAGCAGAGATTTAAAATCATTTAAGGATCTGGCAGATCTCATTGACAGGGGGAGGCGATTCCAGAGTTTGGGAGCAACCACTGAAAACGCTCTGTCCCCCTTGGTCACCAGTCGAGTCCTTGGAACCTCTAAGAGCATCTGGTCTACAGATCGCAGAGCTCTACGAGGACAATGGCTCTGCAGGAGCTCAGAAAGATAAGGAGGTGCCAGACCATTTAAACATTTAAAAACCAAGAGTAAGATTTTAAAATCAATTCTAAAAGAAACAGGCAGCCAGTGCAGAGAGCGCAGTATTGGTGTGATATGATCACACAAAACAGGAGATTTGCCTGTTTTGTAAGACAAATTTCACAATGTTTTGACCTCGTCTGTGCTTTGGTTGTGGATTTATACATTTTATTTTGTCTCAACACTTTCGACCTTTTGTTGTAAAATATAAAATCTGTTTGATCTCAGATTTTGTGACATATATATATATTTTTTTGCAGGTAAAAAAAAGAGTCAAAATGTACCACTTGAAATTAAGTTTTAGATATTCATTTTGGAATGTTTGTGGGAAACAAAAAATATATATTCGTAAAAAAGAAGCTGGGGTTAAAGATATCGAGCAAACTGTAAAGTGCGGTTGTAAAAAAATGTTCTTAAAAAAAAAATCCAGGAGTATTAAAGGTTAGGAAGATATTTCCATCTTGATATCATGATTTTTAGCAAGATTATGTATTTTTAATGTCACCAATACTTACACACACACTCTCCTGGAACTTTAATAATATAATGAGAAGAAAACCAAAATATATATTTTTTGAATTGCCTAACGTGAACCTTGAGAAGCAAGAATTCGATGAAATGCAGTCTATGACGGCAATCCCTGCATTCAGTGACTCTCAGTCTGAATCCATTGTATTTTCAATTGTCCCTGCCGATCATCACAAAAGAAGCAAGCTGCACCGTGGCCATGCGGCGCTAAATTGAAAGTGTAATTTCTAACAATGTGGGGACCCAGCAGTGGAGATGCAATTGCCTGGTCTAGATTTCTGGAAAAAAGAAATGTGAGATAAAAATGGATGTTCTGTCCCAAATAAATAAGATGAGAATAACAGTGGGAAAAAACTCTAGCCTGCAGCTGAAAAGGCCTCATTGGGCACTCCCTTTAGAAAACAGACTATTTGATATCCTCTTAAACATTGATTGGATTTTTATTCAGTAAAAGGTAGTTGTATTTGATCAAATGGCATTGAGCCTTCTACTTAAAACACATAAAATTTTTCCATCTGTTTGTTTTGATCATCTAAATAAGCAAAAAAGTAAAAACTTTATCATCTAACCTTCTACAGACAACATCCTGAGGACAAAATAGAAAAGAAATATATAGCATAAGCATTGTTTATCACTTCATATAGCATTATTCTAAGCATTGTTTATCCATTTCTCGGATAAGGCAGTGAATTTAGCTGTAGCTTCAACACGACATTCATTTGTCATTACAAAATGTGAGTTCCATTAGCTCAGATTATCTCCCAAAGAATTCAGCCTATACAGCCTTCCGTTGCAAAAATTAATCTAACATTCTGAACTCATTTACAATCCTAAATGCCTTTTGCAGCCCCAAATGTGGTCTTTGCTGATTTCCCTACAAATGACTGTTGTCAAAATAATGGCATACAGATTAGGACTTTCCATTTGTTTCCATGAGTGAAGCTCTGGCCAAGATAATGAATAGTGCTGGCATTCTCATTACAATGAAACGTTATTTTAGAACAAATGTTCATAAAAGGAGTTTTTGATTGCTTTTTTTTTTTTTTCAATGCTGCACACATTTTAATTTTTTTACTGATGTTATGTATTGCAGCACTTGTAAAAAAATTGAAGGGAGCATCGTTTATATTGTGCATTGTTCAAAACATGGTAAAAAGTCAAGTCTTTCTAATATAAAACAAGGCATGTTGGCTAGTTGGAAAGATGAGTTTCAGAATGATCACTACTACATTTTTATTTAGTTTTGGTAAAAAAAAATATGACGTGTTTTGAGATTTAAAAAAAAAAATCAGATTTAAATAATATAATAAATATGTTTACCCATCGGATCAAGGTAGGCCTACGATGGAAATATATTGTTGATGTAGCTGTAGTATCAAAAGAAGCAGCAGCTACAGAAATATTTTAGGTTGTCCCAAAATGTGACTTTACTATGTAAAAATGTGAACTGTTTCCATTAAACCAAGCTGTTCAGAAACTGAAAGAGCTACTTAAAGCCACCCTAGTATGATGTTCTTTTGAATAGAAACAAAAAAAAAACTGTTTGACATGTTGGAGCGCAGCTTTTTGAGATAATTGCAGTGTTTTGCCATCACTTTTTGGTTGCTGAAAGGTATCCATATTGCTGATTCTCTATGCATTTCCATCTCCTTTTACTGTTTACATTTGTCTAAACTTTATAATCAATTCTGAAATGTGCTATTTTCGAAAAATGTAATCAAAATTTTCTTATTAATCAATGTTACCTCCTGGTACATATTACGAAGTAGCTTGAAAATTGATTTCAAAAGCTGGTTAAATACAATTTAAAAAATGCAGCAAAGAACCAACTATAATTTTTACATAAGGGTTTTTTTTTTTTTTTTTACCACTAAAATGCATTTTAAAGATTGATGTGCTTCTTTTTGCATGCAGTAACCCTTTTCCGAAACACATTACTTTGTACTGCTGTCAATTATCATTTGTCCTTCTGATGGTTGTCACAAGTTGACACCCAAGAGAGAAAAAAATCTGGTAAAAAAAAAATAAAATCAAAAGTTCTCCTTTGCATTTGCCCTGAAGGTTCAGAAAAGAGTGTTTCTGTCCCCCTTTTTCATAGCAAACATTTACTGTTTGACTCTTGCTCCTCTGTCAAACAGCCCTGAGACTGCCAGACGAGAAGTCGTTGAATTTCTTTAGCTCACATGATGGATCTACTGATGTTCTGACAGAACCTGTAGCACAGTAAAAAAAAAAAACAACAACAACAAACATCTAACTAGGAACATATGTTTATCTCTTGGCTGGGTGCCATTAAATATGGTGCTTTGATGTATCCGCTCAAAGTCCTCTCCACACAACAGCTCTTTGTGTTGCAGGTAGAAAAAAGTCCAATTCTAACGTCTTCCAATGTCCTCCCTTTTTTTTACATTTTGATACCTACAGATGCCCATTTATTGTTCTTGTAATTGTCTCCAAAAACGTTGACACTTGTGTTATGAGCCATACGTTTGACAAATACAATGCATCATTGCACTGCTGCTTAGACACTAGAAGCTAGTTATTACTTGGGAGAAAGTATATATTTTTTCAGCTTTTTCTGCTCTAGGCCATTACACACAAGGAAGATTAATTGATCCTTGCAGGTGGCAGACAAGCCAATAGGTCATGAGGCCCAGCTGCTTTGTTTTTTTTTTATTTCCAAAACTTGCTCTCACTTTCCTCCAAAAGCACCATCGGCAACAACAAAGAAAGAAAAAAAGCAGTGCCCATAATTTGAGTCAGTGTATTATAGCTGATGGCTGCCTTTGTCTTTGTAAGTGGACAAAAGCAAAAAGCAAAGACTAGCACGCCTTCTAAAAATCACACCATTTAATAAGAAGGGAAACAGATTAAAGTGGGTATGCGCCCACTGTAAACCAACAACATCTTTAGCATCAAAAAGGGTGATTGCCGCATGTTGCTTAAGAAAGGCGATGAGCGTTTCGCTTAACATCTTTTATCATCTTTAGCATTTTATCATCTTTAGCATATTACATAGCACATGTTTTTAACTTTTGATACTTGATGAAATTTTGCTATGAAAATTCCTGAAACAGTGTTGTGTCTACTTTACTGATATAGTATTATGTTTTATTCATATGAATGGCTTTTATAAGTAACATAATCTGCATAAATTTCAGATGACTGATCTGCATTTGCCATGCTGATTTCTAAAATAGTTATTTTTGACGTAATACTTAAGTAATTCATCTTTGGCATGTGCTTTATCGATACCTTTTGATTCTTAATTCTGTCTGATAAAACCTAGGAACCGGATATTGATAAATCATGTAATAAAATGGTTATGGTATAATGGGGTGGGATTATATAAGTTTGCTTACTTCCACTCCCTTTCAAGCAATATTTATTAATATGTCTAATTATCCTAAGTTTGATTAGTTACTGTATGAATGTATAACTGATGATTATATTGCTTTTGTGTATTATTTCTACTTAATTGCTTGAAATAAACCATTTCAAATCAAAAAAAAAAATTCAAATCAAATCAAAATATTTAAAAAAAATGTAGATATGAGATGTATCAGAATATGGAAATGATGGGAAAGTCAGAAACTATGGATTGATGCTGCTAAGGTTTTTTTTTTTTGTTTTTTTTTGGTAGACAGCTGACTTATCAAGAATTTGAAGGATGGAGAGAGATTCCCTGCAGACAGCGAGTTCTGGTTGTCACACAGAAAAATGTAATCAAGATAAGGACCCCGTGTTCATGTCAAGTCCCCAAACTTTTAGTATTACCCCATCATCTGCATGTGAAAACATGCCAGTCCTACCACCAAAAAAAGAATATATATATATATATA
>JAUDJI010001497.1:0-10425 GCA_037389245.1 Oryzias sinensis
TATAACATTCTTTCTCCTTTTCTTTTTTCTTTTTTTTTTTTTTTTTTCAAAGAAAGTCTCTATAAACAAATAATAACATATTAACTGCAAACATAGTCTTTCAGGTATCTTGGCTGGTGAACAACACGTCCTGACTTGGTGGTGGTACTTTGTAGGTCTCCTTGGCTTTGGCCTGAGTTTAGCCTAACAGGTTCTGGTGTTGTTGGTATTTTTAAGTCGACCTCAACAGCTCTTCTCAGATGTCGACGGTTCCTCCGCAGGACTCTGCCATTGTCCATCTCCACCTCATAGGATCGGTCTCCAAGTGTTTTGCACACTCTCGCCTTGTCCCATAAGCCGTGTGGTTCGAAAGGTTGAACTCTGACTGAGTCTCCTGGCTTCAAATTGTCCATGTCTCTTGCTGTGCGGTTGTAATATTTAGATTGTCTCTCCCTGTTCTTCGTCAGTCCTTGATTGTTCTTTGTTACTTTGGGCTGTAAAAGACTGTCACTCATTGGAATAAGTGTTCTTGTTCTCCTGCTTAAAAGTCTCTGTGCTGGACTTGTGTCCAAGCCTTGTGTTGGAGTGTTTCTGTGATCCAATAAGGCCAAATATGGATCCTGTCCAGCCAGTTTGGCTTTTCTCATGAGTCTCTTTGCTGTTTTGACTGCAGACTCTGCCTTGCCATTGCTCTGAGGGTAACCAGGTGATGATGTCTTATGTTTAAAGTCCCATTTCCGGCTAAAGCTGGCAAACTCTGTTGAGCTGTACTGTGGCCCATTGTCAGAAAAAACAACTTCCGGTATTCCCTGACGTGCGAAATGAGCTTTCAGTTTCCTAATCACAGTACTTGATTTAGTATCTGGTAGGTAATCAATCTCCCAGAAATTAGAATAGTAATCCACTGTAATTAGGTACTCTCTACCGTCAAAGTTGAATAAGTCTGTCCCAACTTTGGTCCATGGTCTGTCGGTCAGCTCGTGTGGTCTTAGTGTCTCTTTTTGTTGTTTAGCGTCGACTTTTCGGCATATATCACATTTTGCGATATATTTTTTGATATGGTCATTCATACCGTGCCAATAAATGCAGTCTCTGGCTCTTCTGAGGCATCCTTCTGTGCCGATATGTGTTGAGTGGATCCGCTGGGTTATTTCCGCCTGCAGCGCTTCTGGAATCACCACTCTTTCTCCTTTGAAGACCAGTCCATCCTGTGTACTCAGCTCGTCCTGCATAGATTGGAATTGGGTTATTTCTGTCGGCACCTCCTTTTTACAAGCTGGCCATCCCTTTTTTATTGTTTCTATCAGAATTTGTAGTTTATGGTCTGTTTTTGTTCCTGTGCGTATTTTTTCCATGCTCTCCGTTGAGACAGGTACATACTCTACCATGTTGACACATTCTGTCTCCAACTCTGTCTGACTTTTGTTGTTGCTTTCTTGTAGGTAGGCTCTGCTCAAGGTATCGGCTAGCATCATGTCTCGGCCTGGAACATAGGTTATGTTAATCTCATATTTCTGTAGTCTCAATAACATCCTTTGCAGTCTCTTAGGCGCTTGCATCAGCGGTTTTTTGAAAATGTTTTCGAGCGGCTTATGATCTGACTGCACTCTAACAAGACGTCCGTATGTGTATTGGTGGAATTTTTCCATGCCAAATACAATGGCTAAGCACTCCTTTTCAATTTGTGCATAACCTCTTTCTGTGAGCGTTAATGCACGGCTTGCAAATGCCACTGGCTTACCTTTTTGAGTCAGAGCAGCACCCAACCCCGTCTCACTGGCATCACACTGCAGTGTCAGCTCCTCTTCTGGGCTGTAATATTTTAAAACTGGGACTTGTGTTATTTTTTCTTTCAGTCTTTTAAATGCATCTTCTTGCACATCTGACCATTCCCACAGGCTGTCTTTGTGAGTAAGTTGTCTAAGAGGTTCACAGTCATCTGATAAATGTTTGTAAAATTTTGCCAAATAGTTGATCATTCCTACCAGTCTCTGCACACCTTTAATATCCGTTGGTGCTGGCATCTCTGTGATTGCTCTCACCTTTTCCGGGTCAGCTCTCAGACCATCAGCTGTGAGCAGATGTCCAATGTATGGAACTTCTCTTCTCCTGAGTTTGAGTTTCTCCGCATTCAGTTTTATGTTTTTCTCTCTGCATCTTTCTAGAAAAAGTCTCAGGTTTCTGTCGTGATCTTTCTCCGCTTCCTCAGTTGTGTCACCTTTTCCTGTGATCAGAATATCATCAGCGATGACGTATGTGCCAGGTAGGTTCTCCAATGCCTGCATCAGTCTGCGCTGAAAAACCTCTGGAGCTGGGCTGATCCCCATCGGCATCCTCAGCCAACGAAAACGACCAAACGGTGTTGCGAATGTTGTGAGCTGACTTGACTCCTCCGTGAGCTTTACATGCCAGAATCCATGTTTCACGTCACATACTGTGAAGACTTTAGCTTTTGACACATCTGGTAGTATGTCATCTATTGTCGGTAGCGGAAAATGACTTCGCTTTAACGCTTTGTTAAGCGGTCTTGGGTCAATACAGATTCTGGGTCTGCCATTCGGTTTCTGCACCGTCACCATACCACTGATCCATTCTGTACTGTGTTCGACAGGTGTTATGATCCGTCTGTCTTCAAGACTTTTCAGTTCTTCCTTCAGTGGTTTCATCATTGAAACCGGGACTCTTCGTTTCGGCAGTTTAACAGGCAGCACAGTTGGGTCTATTTCCAGCTCATATTCACCTTTTAAGCATCCATCTCCTGTAAATACATCTTGAAATTCTGTTTTTATCTCCTCCAACAACCAGGTATTTTCTTCTGCAGGTGCTTTTGTCACTGAGCTGTCCAAAGCGTAGATGTTGTCATATTTGACTTGTATTAGCTTCATTGCTTCACTCGCTGATCTTCCGAGTAGTGGTGTTTTGCAGTCCTCTCCTACCACTTGGAACTCTACTTTGTATTTTTTATTGTTTTTTGGATTAACCATTTTGACTTTACATTTTCCTAATGGACACAACTTTGACTTGTTGTACATCACTAGCACCTTATCCGTGTGCTCCATTTTTACGTTCGGGTTCAACAGGTTAATGGGAATGACGTTGCATGTTGCACCACAGTCGATCTGAAACTGTACCAGGCTGTTGTCAATCATCATGCCTGCAAAAAGCTGTTCTTTCTTTTTTCCGACTCCTTCTTCCAACTGGTTCACTTCTTCTGCAGTTTGTGTTATGGCTGTGACTGTCAGTATATCCTCACCTGAGTCTGAATCTTGCTCTGTCACTGTGTGGACCATTTTTCTTTTTTCTCTCAGAGTGTTTTCGTTCCTGACGGTTTTACTCCTGCATGTTATAGCAAAATGATTTTCTTTGCCACACTTTTTACAGTTTTTTCCATATGCTGGGCATTTTGATTTGATTCTTTCATGCGTCCTTCCACAATATCTGCAGGAAATCCCTTTCTCTTGTCTCTTCCTCTCTTTTTGTCTTACTACATGCAGCTCTTCTAATGTCTGTCCAGTTATGGTTTTGTTGTATTCTCTTGAAATCTCCATTGCTCTGCATATATCCAGACATTTGTCTAATGTGAGATTCTCTTCTCTGAGCAGCCGTTCTCTCCAACTTGAGCTGCTTGTCCCACAGACAATCCTGTCTCTGATCAATGAGTCTCTTAATTGTCCAAAGTTGCAGGTACTTGCTAGCATTCTCAGGTCTGTAACATATTTATCAATATTTTCTCCCGGAGCCTGATTGCGTGCAAAAAATCTGTATCTTTCAACTGTTTCATTAACTTTGGGATTACAGTGTTCATCTATTTTAGCCATCAGACCACTCACTGTTACTCTTGACTCAGCTCCGATGAGAGTTCCGCAGAGCTCTCTTCCACGTTCCCCGATGAGATAGTAAAACAGCTTCACTCTTGCCTTTTCCTCTGTGTCTGGCAGAGCTAGTTCCGTGTAGAGTGTAAACTCTTCTTTCCACGTTTTCCATGCTTTCGGAAGGTTTGCTGCGTCCATACTCCATTGTGCAGGTGGTTTTAATCCATCCATCTTTTATACTTTCTGTCGTGCTCCGTTCTTCGGCGTCTGTCCTGCCGCTTCAAGCCGTTAGCACCCACGCGGCTAACTAGCTTAGCCTAGCTTAACGGTACGGTCCGCTCCGCTTCTTCTTCACTCACGCACCGGGTGTGTCGTTCGAAGCACCGCTGCCACCATGTTTAATGTCGCTTTCCCTGCACAAACTCCACTGTAGACAATGTCCGTTTTACCCTTGTCCAGGGGATCTTTTAATAAACTCCTTGCTTCGACATTACAAGTATACAGCCTTCACTTCCGGTGTTACACTCTCCACTCTCCGGTCGGAACCCAAAACTAAACAAGCAATTCCTATTGCTACAATTAGGAACTGCGTAGCTCGCAGTGGCAAACTTTTTTTCTCAGGAGCTAGCTTATCGACCATGTGGCTCGGAGATGAAGACCCGTTTAAACCCGGCACGGGACACGTCAACGGCTGTTTTCCCTTCATGGACTTTAAAATATACTTGCCCGCTCCATTTGAATGAGATGATAGACATACTTTCCAGACCTGGATCAAACAGCTGGAGGTGGCTGTCAGTGCAATGGCGAGAGCCCTGTAGAGGCGAGCTTACACGCCTTAGCGGGGTTCGCGTTTCTGCTGTGGAATAGCCTCCCAGACTTTGTGAAGTCAGACTATGAGGCCACAAAGGAGAAGCTGAAGAAGCTTTCGGACAGGGACAGGTGCTGGAGCACTTCAGGACCAACCTGTCTGTGCGAACCCGAGCAGCTGGGGAAAGCCTGCAAGTATTCGCCACGGACGTAAGTTCGCTCATCATGGCAGCATTCCAGCAGCACACAGACGTGGTACAACGAGAGGAGAAGTTCCGGCGTTTTCTCGCTGGCCTGGATCCTGCACTTAAAGCTAAGTGTTTGGACCAGGGTGCCATTGATTAGGAAGAGGCCTTGATGATTGAAGAGACGTGTGAGAATCCCAGAGAGGCTCTGCAGAGGGACTGTGTAGTTCCCTGTTTCCACGCTTCGTGCGCTGGGGGTGAGCTGCCTGTGCAGACGGTGTCTACTGCAGAAGGTCTTTATAAAGACATATTCAAATTGACGGAGGACATGTTTCACATGGGAATGTAAATGAAAGAACTCTCGGATAAGAATAGAAGACTGAGGGATGTGCCGAGGGCTCTCTCTTTGTCTGCTTCCCGCTGTCCTGTCGAGGAAAGTCATCGAGGGCGCTGACGGTTACTTAGAGCCCAATATTTCAGAGAACATTGGACTGGTGGTCCATTCGGTGACAGCAGTCAAAGAGGGAGTTACTGTTGCCCGGGTCCTTAACTCTACTGGTAACACTGTCGCGTTGAGACAGGGACTACATTTGGGTATGTTATACGCGTTGACTTCAACTGATGTCGGGCCCTCTCTCTGTTTATCCTCAAAGTAAATGTTTTTTCTGGAAGATTTCCCATTTACTGAAAAGCAGGGAGCTCAACTTTCTGCCCTTTTGGGGAGATTTTGTTCTCTTTTCTGTTTGTCTGACAGATATCTGGGTCACTGTCAAACATCATGCTCCCATTAAACAGCTAAAATTGAACTGCAAGTGTCAAACCTGCTAGCTGATGGGTTGGTCAGGGAGAGCTGAAGTCCCTGGGCTTCTCCTGTGATGTTGGTCAAGAAAAAGGGAGGCCAATGGCGTCTTTGCATAGATTACCATGGCTTAAATTCCGTCACAATCAAAGACTCGCACCTGCTGCCAAGAGCTTGGATGCCCTGCCCGGTTTCATGTGGTTCTGCACACTGGATCTTTGGTTACTCACAATTAGAAATGGCTGAGGAAGACTATGAGAAGACATCTTTCACGACAGGCAGGGGACTTTATCAGTGGCGTGCCATGCCCATTGGTCTCAGTAATTCTCCTGCCACATTACAGCGGATGATAGAGCTCTTGCCACGAGGCCATGGTATATTTGCTTGGTTTATTTAGACAACATCCTAATTTACAGCTGCTCATTTAACCCTTGTGCTATCTTAGATGACCCCACCCTAGCTTGACATTTTCCCCCTACCTTGACACAAGTTGGATAAAGGTGGAAAGATTTCATGTAATCCATGGACACCAGTGAAGATCATAAATCATTGAAGCAAAAAGGTTCAGAGCACTGTCTTGTGGGTCTAGATGACCCAACTCCCAATGTTAAAGTGCCTAGGATAGCACAAGGGTTAAGTATCACATGCACCACTTGGAAGTGGTTTTAACTAGAATTAGGGATGCAGGGTTGAAGCTGAACAAAATTGCTGAAGTGTCATTTTACCAGAGATCATGTGGTTTTCTTAGGTCCTGTTGTTTCCAGAGAAGGGTTTCAGCCAGACCCGCAAAAACACAAAGTGAAAGGTTGCCCAACCCCTGAAGGTGAGAGATATAGTGGGCCTATGCTCATATTACAGGTGATTTGTGAAAAACTTTTCATATCATGCCTGGTGGGTAAGAATGGCCCCTTTCGGGCTTCCAGTGCGCAGCCGCAAAGATGGCAGCTCACCCCCGACATTATGGATGAAATGCCCTCCAACGCTATCTAAATTGATTCTAAGAGATAGATAAGGGCAAGATGTGGATGCGAGACAGGCAGGCTAAACCTAAGCCAAAGAAAGTCACGCAAACTGCTGATTCTCATGGAAACAACAGCCCAGAATGCTAGTGTTAGCAGCGCATAACTGGCTAATGCTAACGAAGACGAGGCAGATGAAAAAAATCAGCCTAAGAGTGTCCGCCAAGACAACAAACAGCAATTGAGAGAAATTAAGGAAGAGATTAGCAAGACAAAGATGAGACTTGATGAGGCGGAAGAGAGGATTGTGAGCACCTACGAGAGGCTGCAATCAATGGAAGAAGTGATGGAGGAGCGGGTGAAACTTCAGTCTCAGCTAGAAACTCAACAATCTGACCAGGAAGGAAGGCCCAGACGAAATAACATCAGGATCTACTCTGTGGCGGAGGGCTCCGAAAATAAATCCCCATCAATGATACACTGTGTCAAACAGCTGCTCAAACAAAATCTGTCACTAGCGGAAGACAGAAACCTCCAGATCGAACAAGCATAGTTAGTAACAAAGTTACAGAATAAAAGAGGAGATTCTACTAACATCATGTCAGAAGAAAGGATACGTCTGGAAGGGTGTTCAAGTAAATTTTGATAACTACTATGCACCGAGCATGCTTAACATAAGAAAAGAATATGCAGAAGCAAAGAAGGTTCTGAAAGAAAAAGGGATCCGATTTCAGACCCCCTTCCCTGCCAAACTTCGAGTTTTCCCGGACGGAACTCGTGTACACAATTCAGCTGAAGAAGCGACGAGAGTGATGGCAGAAAAAGGATTACCGGTGACCGTGCTGAAACCAGCAGAGACGCTGTTGGAGCAGATCAGGAGGCTGACCTGGACTGTCAGCGGAGGACGAGGACAGAGACGGCGACAAGGAGGATCATCATACAAGGACAGGCTTCAAAAGTTCAGAAGGGGCCCGCCGCAGGAAGACATGAATAAAGAGTAAAAAACAGTGACAACAGCAGCCCAGATGAGTGCACATATGCTGCAGATTTGGCCATGATGGGTAAATACACAATGTTCCTTTTTTTTATCTTCTCTTTCTCTCAGGGCTAATGCATTCTATAATTCTAACGACTTAAAAGTGAGACAGAAACTCTTTGGTTTACTTCTGAATAACAATGTTTATGTAAATGTTTATTTTCATCATTACAAAAAGCCGAAATGATGGTAGCGATTGTCGGTGGACTGAATTTTGAGACCTTACGACTGCTCCATCGAGCTACAAAATGGCGCCACCCTTCCCAAAGGCCGTTTATTTAATCTGTCCGGTCCAGAAAAACTCGCCATGGAAAAATACATTCGTGAATCTCTCGCCTCAGGTCATATTCGCCCCTCCTCTTCCCCCGTCGGGGCTGGGTTTTTCTTCGTCCAGAAGAAAGACAAGACCCTGCGTCCCTGCATCGACTACCGTGAGTTAAACCAGATTACTGTTAAAAACATAGACTCCCTGCCACTCAGTTATCAGTTCTGCCCTAGACTTAGTCCAAGAAGCGCGTGTTTTCTAAATTGGATCTCTGGAACGCGTACCACCTGGTTCCCATGAAGGAGGGGGACGAATGGAAGACTGTGTTTAACACCCTGCTTGGGCATTTTGAATATTTGGTGATGCCTTTTGGGCTCACTAACGCCTCAGCAGTCTTCCAACACCTAGTTAATGACGTCCTCCGTGATTTCCTTAATAGATTCGTCTTTGTCTATCTCGACGACATTCTCATTTATTCTCCCAATCCTGAGCTCCACACCCTCCACGTACGTCAGGTTCTTGAACGTTTCCTCGAGAACCAACTATTTGTTAAAGCCAAGAAATGTAAATTCCATGCCTCCACTGTTTCCTTTCTCGGCTTTCTCGGCAAAACTCTACACAGAATTTACTACACCGGACAGAGGATGTTCAAGATGGGTCTCAGTAACTCAGACATTTGTCAGCACTGTGAGAGTAATCTACCCGACAGTTACATGCATGCACTATGGTTCTGCACACCTGTCCAGGCTCTCTGGCAGCAGGTATGTGCCGATCTATCAATCTGGCTTAAGGTTTCAATCACGGCTTCACCGTCACTTTGTGTGCTTGGTGACATGACTGCCATCGATGTAGAAAGAGGATTAGTATCTATCATTTTCATAACTCTTTGTATTGCTAACATTTTTTTTAATAAACTGGAAAAATATTAATGTAAGTCAAACAAAAATCTGCTGTTTGATCATATCAGCTTGGAAAAAATGTCAGCCCAAAGTTCAAGTTACCGTAGTTTTAAAGAATTCAATCTCTGGCCTCCCATAGCTAACTCCATGACTGTGTGCATTTCTCAAAACAATTTGTACAAACAGCAAAACACTATGGATTTCTTGCAAAAGTTTGTAACTTGCCCCAAATCTTTAGTTCATCTCTCAAAACTAAGTCTTTATGTCATTGAACATGTCAGTGTCATCAAAATGTCAAGTCCTTGAGTCATTGTCTACGAACAAGACAGTCAAATGACTTAGTCATGCTGTCAATATAACTGTGTACTTTAGAGGGAGGTTCTGATGGAAACTATGGCTAAAGTTTTGATGACAATTATTGTAAAATGTAAGTTACACCTTTTTTGTTTGATTGCAAGAGACTGGACAAGATTCACATTCACACTTTTATTGTTCATATTGTAATTTGTTGACAGACCATGTCATACCAACATAGAAAAAACCCACTGCAAACAGTAACACAAAGGGAAAAAAAGATAGAACAATATTCTGTACAACAGTACTTACTGAATATTGCAAAAAGCTTTACATATTGTAAAAAGACTGTAATATTGTACGAAACATCACAGAACAGTTAATATTTTAAATTACATACCTGTTCTCTCGACGAAAGATCTGAATGATTGAGGACACAGTTGTTCTCCCAAAATGTGGCTGCACCCTTCTACCAGCCTCAGCCATTGTGAGCCCATGGTTAACAACATAGTCTACAAGTATGGCTCTTATCTCATCAGGAACACGTACATGTCTTCAGCCTCTTCCTCGGTTTTGCCCCCTAACTCCTCCACCACGCAGCCTCACTCCTCTTCCTCTTCTTCTTCTCTCTGGCTGTTGACCCCGTCCAATTCCTTGTCCTTCCATTGTCAGACATGGAACATTGTGTCGTGCTTCAGCCATATACAGTATAGACTTGCCCATTCATTGTCAATAAGATGCACCTTTGTTAGAGGAAGTCAAGTCACCTGAGAGCAATTTACCAATTCAGGACAGATTTAGACAAAAACATATAATGGAGATGTATAGAAATATGTTTGTCACATTATGACAACTTGGTCAACCATTTTGCAGTTATGACTTATACGATGAACCAATGACTAGGTGTTTTGAGGAGTAAGACTATTGCACAGTGAACTATATAATACATTTTGATCAACATGACATAATTGATAATGTAGCAAAGAGCAGAGAATTGTACATAATCATTTGCATGTATAGCAGGATGAGTTAATTGGGCTCCCAGGTGTAGGCACTCCAGTCCTGGTGCTGCTAATTAGCACCAGGCCACCTATATAGCGGGACGGAGCTGGCTTCTGCTCATTCCTGCCTGAGACTGCCTCCCTGGGTTCCTGCACCTGGAAGTGCAGTGCTGTGGATGTCACCACTCCAGGTCGTACAGCCGGTGGGCTTTTGACTGGGGTGGAGGCGAAATGGGAACGGAGCGCATCGCTCTGGTTCCTTGTGATATCCCCCACTGACTGGTATGTGTGTGATGTGTGCCTCTTCGCCCTGCATGTCCTCTGGTTGCAGAGGTAATGCCCTGCTGCCTGTTTTCTGGTTTGCCTCCACAGGGTGATTGGTGGAGCCC
>JAUDJI010001499.1:0-10422 GCA_037389245.1 Oryzias sinensis
GGTACAGGCCTCTCTCCTCTCTAAAGACCTGTGTGAACACTCCAGAGTACACTGAGGCTGCTCTGATATCGATGCCACACTCTGTCAGGTCGGATTCATAGAAGATCAGGTTTCCTTTCTGCAGCTGCTCAAAAGCCAGTTTTCCCAGAGACTCCATCATCTTCCTGCTCTCTGGACTCCAGTGAGGATCTGTCTCATCTCCTCCATCATACTTGACCTTCTTGACTTTGGCCTGAACCACCAGGAAGTGGATGTACATCTCAGTCAGGCTCTTGGGCAGCTCTCCTCCCTCTCTGCTCTTCAGCAGATCCTCCAGAACTGTAGCAGTGATCCAGCAGAAGACTGGGATGCGGCACATGATGTGGAGGCTTCTGGATCTCTGGATGTGGGAGATGATCCTGCTGGCCTGCTCTTCATCTCTGAACCTCTTCCTGAAGTACTCCTCCTTCTGTGGATCATTGAACCCTCTGACCTCTGTCACCATGTCAACACACTCAGCAGGGATCTGATTGGCTGCTGCAGGTCGTGTGGTTATCCAGAGGCGAGCAGAGGGAAGCAGGTTCCCCCTGATGAGGTTTGTCAGCAGATCAGCCACTGAGGTGGACTTTCTAGGGTCCTTCAGGATCCGAGTCTTGTGGAAGTCCAGAGGAAGACGACTCTCATCCAGACCATCAAAGATGAAGAGGACCTGGAAGTCTTCAAAGCTGCAGATTCCTGCTTGTTTGGTTTCAGGGAAGAAGTGATGAACAAGTTCCACCAAGCTGAACTTCTCCTCTTTCAGCACATTCAGCTCTCTGAAAGTGAATGGAAATGTGAAGTGGAGGTTCTGGTGGGCTTTGCCTTCAGCCCAGTCCAGAGTGAACTTCTGTGTTAAGACTGTTTTCCCGATGCCAGCCACTCCTTTAGTCATCACGGTTCTGATTGGTTCTGGTCTTCCAGCTGGGAGTTGGAAGAGCTCTTCTTGTCTGATGCTTGTTTCTGCTCTGTCTGCTTTCCTGGATGCTGCTTCAATCTGTCTGACCTCATGTTCTTCATTCAGCTCTCCTCTTCCTCCCTCTGTGATGAAGAGCTCTGTGTAGATCTCATTCAGAGGGGTTGGGTTTCCTGCTTTAGCCATCCCCTCAAACAAACACTGGAACTTCTTCTTCAGACCAGATTGGACTTCATGTCGACAAACTGCAGCAGTCAAACCTGAATGAAGACAACAAACAGTAAATCAACTCTCAGCAGCCCTGAATGATGAGGGTTTGAATCCCTGTGGTTCCATGTGTTCAGACATCAGTAAATCTTCATTTATCAGCAGCTGAAACCTTCAGAGAAATCCTCTTACTGCTCTGCAGTCCATCAGCCAGCTCCTCCTGCTTCATTCTCCTCAGGAAGTTCACTGTGATCTTCATCAGTGACTCTCTGCTGCTCCTCTGCTCTTCATCTTCATCCTCCAGCTCCTCCTCATCCTCCCTGTGACTCAGAAGCTTCTGGATCTTCTTCAGCTCCTTCTTGACAAAAGTGACAATGTTGTCCTCCAGCAGCTGCAACAGAATTCCAGATGAATGAGCCAATCAGAGTGAAGTCATGGAGCCAAACATCAGCTCCATGTTGGACACACTGACAGTCCACTGGTGTCCAAAGTGCAGCATGGAGACGACTGTGGACAGAATGATGGGAAAGTAGTTGTTGTTCATGTACAGACCAGAAAGATGGAGTCCAGCTGTGTTTGATGCTGCTGGACAGACGGACCACTGGGAGTCTCTGAACTCTGCTGGTCCAGTCTGTGGAGAATCAGCAACAATCAGATCCATTCTGTCTGTACTGGTGGGTTTAACCCAAAATAACTAGAGTCATGTCACAGCTAGAATGTTCTACAAACAAGTCAGTTTCCATTCACTCCAATGGAAAATGGTCCAATTGAACAACACATATAAGAATATTTACAGTACTTTTTTCCTGTGTGTGGTTACATTTCTTATTCATAAAGTTACTGTGGGACTTTTTAAATAAATCTTATCAGTTTATATTTTATATTATCTAAATAAATATCAAAACAATGAAATTCCAAATTGTCGTGTAATTCTCATTTCACAGTTCAGATGTAGAACAGCAAACCACTAGATCATATCAACACGTTCTCTGTCCATGTCTATAGAGTCACTGAAGTGTCTATACTGTCTTTGAGTCAAAGTCTGCATTAATGTCTCTGCTGCCCCCATTTCTGGATTCTGACCAGTTTCCCTAAAGAGGCAGAACATCTACAGTGGACTCTGTGACCACAGCCCTCCATGATGCTCTGTCCCACCTAGAGCAAGAGGAGAGCTAACAGAGATGCTCTTTGTGGACTGAAGCTCAGCGTTTAACACCATCCTCCCTGACAAATCATTAGAGACACTTGTGGACTTATGGCTACTCAACTCATAGTGAGCGGTCTGACTACAGAGAACTCTCTCCCAGGAGGATAAAGGAGCAGAGGAGCAGATTCTGGTCGGGGTATGAGCACCGGAGTCGACTTTTAAATGCAGAAGTGACATTTCGAGCAGTCCTGTGAAACCGTGCAATCAAGCATGTGAATTTGTGTAACCAATCGTGTCAAGAAAAAAAAAACTGATGTTATTGACATGTATATATGTGCAGTCAAAATGAACATTGCTGTCTTTGAAGTCACTCTTGTATTTAGAATAAATAAATAATAATTATAATGAAAGCACACTCAGAAGATCCTCTTGCTATATGCTACTAACTGCCTTTTAATTTCCTTTACAACAGAACTCCGCTACTGTAAGGTATTGGGGCCAGTATGGGGGTTTCTGCTTTTATTTTGGTTATTTGTTAGTTCCTGTTGTCCTCTCATTTCAGGTGTCTTGATTTCTCCACAGTGTAATTTTCCTTCAGTGTCATCACCTGTTCTCCCTGTTGTGCACACCTGTTGATTGTTTGGTTCATCACTCCTCATGTTTTATAATCTGCGTCTTCCTCACAATTGTTGCCGGATTGTTTTGTGTATTTTCAGAGCTACGAGCTTCTGGCATTATTTCAAGAAATTACATGTTTAGTTCCGAAATAAAAGGAACCCTTTTTCTGAGCTTTCTGCGTCCTGCATATTGTGTCCACACCGACCCTGACAGCTACTACTTCTACCATTGTTTCCAATATTTTAGACAGTTCTGCGAATGTCAAACTGGTTTATTCTGATCGAACGCGTGACATATGTAAACATTTGTTATAGTCTGATCACGTTTGTAGGGCCTTTGTGATATTTCATAATGATATTATAGCCACCACATTGAGAACAAAAGTCACATTTTAGAGATAAAAACGTTTTAATTTGCAATCAAAATGTTCCGTTTTAAAAACAAAACTTTCTAAGTTGCAAAAGGAAATATTAAATATTTGCTTTCAAAATCTTTTTCTTTGCTTTCAAGATACATTTTTGTGTTTGCGACCCAATTTCTTTCAAATGCATTGTCTTACATCTCGCTTTCTCCCTTTCTTTAATTTTATGTTTACATCTCAGAGTTTAGTGTGATATTTGTGCCACCAAAAAACACTATACAAAAAACTAAGGCAGAAAAAAATAACTTACAAAATGCATATATTGGTACATAACAAATAAAATTGACTTATGTAGGTTATCTGCTTAATAAAATAAGAAAAAACTATTAGCTGCCAGGAACCAAAATCTTTGGATACTTAACACTGGCCTGAAAAACAAACATTTTAACTCGCCAATTTTTTTTTCTTTTAGACCAGATTGTTATAGTCGGTGATGCCGTTTTAAGTTGGTGAACAGAGCAGAGGATTGTTCGCACATCTACATGTAATTAATATTTAACTCTCCCTTCAAATGAATTCAGTATATTTGAAAACCATCTGACAGTATTTAATGTCGCTTAACATAAAACTTGCATGCACGCATACGAGTTTTCTTGGTGATGTCAGCAGTTGTCAGGACAACATCTGCTGACAGACTAAATCTAGATCCCAGGAATTTTAGATTTAAACAGAAGCAAACATTCAATAAACTGTTAATAAAGATAGTTGATACATTTGTTAAGCTTGTAAGCAGTTTAGTAATATGGATTTTAAAATCAATGGTCTGACTTTAGATGTTAATGAATCTTATTAACACAATCAGGTGTTCAAGACATAATGCTAAGAAATGTCTTTCTAGAACCCTAAACATTAAAAATTCTTATAATTTGTTAACAAAGGTTGTTAAAAATCTTATTAAGCTTATTAACACTGACAAATTTGTTAGACATCTATAATGCCAATAAATGACTCATTAGCATCTTATAAACATCCTAATAATAATGCGTGTAAATGTGTTAACCAAGTCATTTAATGAACCTAATTAGACTTATTGTGCTATTAAATGTCTTACTAACACCCTATACATTCATTAATATTGCCTAGCCAATGCTAGTTAAGGATTCTTAATGTAAAGCAGGGGCGTCAAACATGCAGCCCGCAGGCCGTATCCGGCCCGCCAGGTGTTTTAGTCTGGCCCGGACATGAAGAGTAACAATCATAAGGATGTTTAAAAAAGAAAGCAAGTTTCTAGTCCATTCCTATGTCGAGTAATGATATTTTAAAGAAATAACCGAAATGCGCAATTCCGCCACTAGGGGGAGCAAAGGAAAAGCAAAACAGGAGACACAGCATATCTTTGCATGTGCCAAAAAGCGAAACCTGACAGCTCTGCGTCTGGGTAGGCAGTAGTTTGGTTCCCTGTGAGCCTCACCGCTGTTACGTTGCTATAAGAATGATCAGTAGTGACACAATAATGACCAAAATGTTGGCAAAATGTAAAAAAGGTTGTGGAGTGGAGTTCTGAGCTTTCCAGGAGAAATGGAGAGTTTTATTAGTTCACAGAGCCGAATTCAAAACCTGCATGCTTGGTATGTCATCAACAGGTCACAGTGCTCAGAGAATATAACTTTCAGCACCACAATGAGACTCACCATAAAGAAAAGTTTCACCATTTACAGTTAAGAAAAAATAAGATTTATCAACTATTAGCTGGACTAATAAATAACTGTCTGCATTTACTGCAGTGTCATGTCAGCGATGGAGCAGTGACAGACACCTTATTGTAAACAAGTTGGTGCAAACATTCAAACCATTTTAGGATAGTGAACTTGTTCAAAAATGCTGAAGGCTGCAGAAAGGTTATATCTCAAAAAGCAGTCGACCTCTGCTATCATAAGTCCGTCAAGGATTACGATTACAGATACGTCTCTGAGGAGACTTGGGGGCCATATGATGGAATACAGTCATTTATTGCATTTTCAGTCACTATTGATGAAAGCATCAACATTACATATAAATACAGCTGTGCATATTTATTAGATATGTTAAAGAGACCATCACAGCTGAGTTTCTGGGTTTATTGGATACAAGTTGATGAAATAGTCAGCTCTATAGTTACTGTGCTGGACACTGTTGGAGTGAACTGGTCACGAGACGGCAGTTTGGTCACTGATGGCGCTCCATTAAAGGTCAGGATGTAGGCAGGTGTTGCACACTTGAATGACAGTAAATGTGTTGCTGCACAGAAACTTAATCATGATATTGATAGTCTGATGAAGTTTCAGGAGAGAAAGGGAGGTTAACTCCAAACTTGTATGTTCAGAAATGTTTGCAAGTTTAATTTAGTTTAATTTTTCAATGGTTTGCACATTTACATTTTAGGAAGGGTGTTTCATTTTTTTCTGTAACCCCTCTTGAGTTTGTTATCAGGATTGCTTCAGTGTCCAAATCTCCCAAATCCAGAGAAAACTGGAACTTCTCTCCTGATTTGGTTGGAATCAGACTGGAGCTGCTGTCAGTCAGAGTCAGCAGTCAACATTTTTTCTTCTCCAACATCTCTGATGTCTCTCAGAGACTCTCAGAAGACTCAACTGAAAAGATCTCATCACACACATGATGCTCCAAGTGAGTCTGATCAGAAAGATCCAGAACTGAACCAGACCTCAAGTCCTTCATCTGAAAACTGTTGATCATCTGAACTAGAATCCAGCCTCCTGTAACTCTGACAAACACTCACTGTTCCACTCCTGGATGGATGTCCTTGAAATCTGGGACCCAACCCTTTGACCTGTCACTCCTGAAGGACTCACAGCTGGATCCAGATCCAGATCTCTGTAGAATCCTGATGGAAAAACATTAGTTTGATTAGAAACTCATTCCTTGTGTTCTGGAGGTTGATCAGATTATCTTCCATGTTGAACTATTGAACTCAGATCATGACCAGACTGATCTGCAGTGAGACAGTCTGTTAAAACGCCCCCTTCTGACAACTGGGTGACACTGCATGTAGATATTGTCACTGGAATCATGGATTTGTATGTGGACAAGTGTTTCATGTCAACATTAGTTTTTAGTTTAGTTTGAAAACAAGATTGTTTTCAAAACCATCAGGCTGAACCCTAAATCTTTTAATGATGTGACATTTCTACATGTCATCAATCTGTGAATTCCATCAGGCTGTAAATGAAGTGAAACAAAGTGAAATCTCCAATGACTTAGTCACTGTCTGATTAGAGATGGGAATGAGAAAGAAGCATTAACCACAGTAGGGGACATTTCCAGGGACTTTACTTTGAAGGACAGACTTTCAGATCAGCAGGATTCTGCTTGTTTTGTCCAATTTCCATCAAGTCATTCTTCAGATTTACTAATTCATTTTCAGCCTCAGTTTCTGTCCTCGTGGATCAACTCTTTGTATTCATAGAACAATATTGATGAGTAGAAAATCAAGGTTGAACTCAGACTGGATGAAGAATGAAATTCTAACAGATTTATTAGACTGCAATGGAAATCTTTTGACCTTTATGTCATTTATGGACAAATATTATCTGAAGGTCCTTGAAAAGTTTGTGAAAAACTAAATCTTCTGTAAAGCTTTGGAAAAGTCGTGAAATGTTAATATTTTTATTCCAATGTTATGTATAAAGTTCTTTTTTCAAACTTTATGCCAGGGGTATCCAAACTGCGGCCCGGGGGTCTGTTTTTATTGGCCCGCAGAAAATTTTGAAAATATAATTGAATATGGCCCCCACATGGCGCTTGAGCTCAACTCTGTTGCACTTGTCAGTTTCAACACTAAATGGAGTCGGTCAAAGAAAGGTGTGTTGCGGAGTGGGTGTGTGCTGAGCGGGGCGCGTGCCACAAGAGAGAGGGGGGGAGGAGCGCGTGCAGATGGGGTGTGTGAGCACGGAGCGGAGGTGTGGGGGGTCGATTTATTGTGTCTTGGGAGGACGGAGCATTTTAATAAATAGAAGGTGTTGTTCCCCCCAGAATAACTATTTGGAGTCGCTCTTAATCCACTCTGTGGCTGAGGGTTCCGAACGGGAAAGTGAACCCCAAAGGAGAATCGCCTTCGGCCCTGGAGGAAATCTCCCCTGCGCTTCTGACCACAGTCGGAAAGAGAGAACAGCAAAGAGAAGTCCCCCCGCGCAGGAAAGGTTCAACAGGTGCTTCTCCACTAAACAAAATTAAACAAAGAAGAATATTTACCACGGGTCACCAGATCTGGCAGCACAAAAGAAACACAAAAAAGCAAGTGAGATTAAGGAAATCAATGGACAGTGTATCTGTTTGATTTGCACTGACGATGTTGCAGTGATGAAAGAGTATAATGTCCGTCGGCACTATGAGACCAAGCATCAGAGCTGCTACGCTTCCTACACAGGTGCCAAATGAGCACAGAAATTCAAGCAAATGGCAGCTAGCCTGCAAGCTCAAGAACAGTCTTTTTCCCATCGCGGTGAGTCAACACACGGTGTCCATCCAGGCCTCCTTCACTATTTTCCTCGTGTAATTAGCAGCGTTATACACGAGGGGTTGTCGCCTGTCTGTCTCTCCTAATAATGGCCATCACGTCTCCCCACAGGCTTCATAAGAGCAACAGGCTTAGGAAGTAAAGGAAGCTCCTATGAGCTGTCTCCGTCTGACACCTACATGGATGCTGTTTGCAAGGCCATGTTTGTATGCTTCACAGAGATGGAGTGAACCTAGAAGGTGAAGAAAATGCATTCTGAACTGTGAAAAAGTATTCCCTTTATGTAAAAAAGAACTTGTTTTGTTTTTGGAATTTTTACTCATAGCTGCATATTTTGTCACAGAGTGTAATTGTAAAATGAAGCTTTTTAATTTGTGTGTGTTTTTATGTTAAAATTGTCCTCGCTGGTCACCCATAAGCCCTTTTTTTTTGGTCTACTTTTCTGAGAAAACAGTCGACTCTTTATAATCTACAAAATCGTGCACTCTGCCAGTCAACCACACTAACAGCTACATATGTAAAGATCTGCTGGCTTCAGCTGCTCAATAAACTTGTTCTGAACTGCCTGGTTGGAATGTGGTTTCATTGTCTGAGTGAATGTTTCATTTTGTCGTGCGCTTGTTTTATGTGGCACAGATCAGCATCACTGCTCCCACTGAGAGCAATGTTCTTCACATTATAGGTGAATTACAAATACACAGTAATCATGTGTCAATATGTCACCTCTTGTGTGCGGCCCGGACCTTTGCTCATTTTTCTGGATTTGGCCCTCACCAAAAATACTTTGGACACCCCTGCTTTATGCTTTGTGGTTCTTTGTGGTAAAAACATACCACACTTTAGATGATGCACTGCAAAACATTCAATAAACTGTTAATAAAGTTAGTTTATCTATTTGTTAAGTATATTAGCAGTTTATAAGGCCAATAAATGACTCATTAGCATCTTATAAACATCCTTATAATAATGCGTGTTAGGGTTGGGCGATGTCCCCTAAATTGGCCGTTGACGATGTTTGCTGTCAACCATCGGGATGGACGATGATATTGTGGGGGGGCTATTTTTACATTTTCCGTTCTTATATAACTGCTATTCGTTATTTTACTTTATTTATTTTATTTCCCAACTAATGACTCATCCGCAATGATCCAGTATAAACTGAGGGAAGTGACTTTAACAAAAAAAGTAACAAACAAAATAGACAAGAAGTAGTCCGCTCCCGCACTCAACTAGTCAAGTGGACCGGCGGAGGGCGGATTTACAGCTTTGTGTTTGATGGGAAGGGGGGGGGGGAGTACATGAGCGGTATGTGTGGGAGATTTAAAACTGCGATCCGTCCCGCAGCTCTAGGGGTACTAGCTACCGAACTCTACCGGGTCTAAAAGTGTGTCTGAGCACAGCTCGGATCGTCAGCACACACAGCGGTTTGAGCTTCAAAGCAGAAATGTCGCTCAGTCCTTAGAAACCGTTTAAATAATCACGTGGATTTGTGTTTCGAGTCGTGTCCCGACTAAATAAAGGCTGATGTTATGCCCACATGTTTACGTGCAGCCAAGAAGAGGCAGCGCCACCCAAAGCTAATGTTGTTAGCCCGTGTTAGCATACTGTTAATCCTGGCTACGTTCAGAAAAAGCACTGACCACACGGATTAAAATTCAAATGATGAGCGAACAGGTGTTTCATATTAACCGTAACATTATTAAAAGCACGTTTAGAAGATCGTCTCGTATTTCACCGAGCTGACATGTCAATGTATATAGCCGCTCGGCGCTGTTTAACATTGTTTTGTATTGAATTGTTACATTCAATAAAGTTTGGAGAAAAAAAAGCCCCTCGGCGGAAGTTATATCCTCTTCCGATTTCCAAAACCAAAACAATAAATCACAAGACAGCACTAGTTTCAATCTATGTTTTGGTTTGATGTAGAGGCACCAACCACAATAGTCTGTGTTTGTTTTAGTTTTGGAAAGGTCATGGAAACGTTCATGAAAACCACTGTTAAAAAATTGAGTGAACCCAATTTAAAGACATTAGAAAGTTCATTAGTCCCTCATTCACTGATTGGCTTCATCAAGAACTCTTTACCCTGTTACGGCTTCCTGTTTGTGATCATTTGTCTTGTGAATAAATTGGACTCTTTGCATGTAGCCAGACTTTGGTGTTTTTGTTTGGTTCTCTGATATATCTTTTATGTCATGTTTTTTTTTTTCTTTTTTTTTTTTTCCCCGCTTCCGGGGTTAAGGCAAGACGCGTGGTCGCGGCTCTCTGTGGATACTATCTTCAAATTACTTAAGAAGTTGATTTTCTCAAAAAAGAGAGCTGACCATGCCCCCGAAGAAACCCCAGGAATATGAAGAGCTCAAAAAATCTCTTGACATTATTCAAGAAACGCTGAAAAGTTTTATGGATCAAGTGTCGGCTAAACTAACGCCACTCTGGGAGATGATGGAAGAGTTCCGAAGATTTCGGGCTCAAAATGAGCAGGGAGAAAACCGGGTCGAGATTCTGGAGAAAAGACTGGACGATGTGGAACAGCAAGTAAGGATGAATAATGTCATTCTCACTGGAGTACCAATCAAGCCTCGAGCTAGCACTGCTAATGCTAGCGCTAGCGTAGCTAGCAGTGCTAATACGGAGATCGATGC
>JAUDJI010001500.1:0-10422 GCA_037389245.1 Oryzias sinensis
TTTTTTTTTTTTTCTCTCTCTCTATTGCCTGATGCCGAAAACAGCCTGCCAATATTTTATTTATTTATTTTTTCGTCTGCTTTCGGCTTCTTTACAGTGTTCATAGTTTATTTTATTTAGAGGAAAACAGATTTACAAACGAGCGAGAATTTGCGGTGACAAAGCAATGAGTTGCATCACTAGAGGAGACACGCGCGCTTTAGAAGCCTGGCCGATGGTGGCGGAGCGCGATGCCATCTTGGTTAGGTCAACAAAGCCCACATGACAATGATTTCTATTGATTTTAGTGGTGTCTAACTAGCTTTTATATACTATATATATTTTTACATTTATATATATCTATACATATATGTAAATATATTATATTTATAAATATAATATATATAGATACATCATTTGTTGTTGTTAAAGAAGAGAAACAGTCAGCCTTTTGGGCCTTTATTTTGGTTACTTCCGGTTTCTCCCGTTTGTGTTGCCTCCACCTTTACTTCTGTTATGAATTGCACCTGTTCGCACACCTGTTGTTCATCATTGCTGTGTATTTAAGTTCCTCTACCCAGTGTCTGTCACGGGATCGTTTTGCATTCTTTGTACTTCGAGTATCTGCTTCGAGATTAAAGGGAAGATGGAAAAACTTTGATTCAACGTACCTCTGTGTTCCTGCTTTTGCATCCACGCGTCGAGCCTGACAGAAAATGCATTGTTGCAGGACTTCTTACAAATAAAAAAATTATTACAAAGAATTTTTAAAAATAATTTCTAAACATTTAGAAGTTTTAGACCTCTTTGACATGTAATTTAAATTATTTAGAAAAACCCAACAATAAGTCAATAATAATAATAATAAAAATCAACAGTAAGTCAATACATACAATAAATAACAATAAATAAATAATAAGTAAAAAAAATAACAATGAAAAATAAGTCTGTTAATAATAATAATAATAATAAAATAAATATTCAAAAGAAGTCCAAAAGTGAACAATAGATTTACCATAAAAACAACAACAACAACAACAAAGAAAAACAATAGATTTATACTGATTCATGTGAGTGATCAATTTGTGCAGCACAGATGTTATGGTGTCGGGTTTCAATTAAGCAAACATCTGGCCTCTTATCTAAATGTGTTTCCACAAATGTTCTGAACATAGCCAGACTGTATTGCTAGTTGGTACCACAGTGATCCCTCTGGATTAGCTCTGTTTATTGCTAAAGCCCACTTTTTCCTTAAGTCTGAATCCATTGGAAACCTACAAGAAAAGTTCACTCACTGAGACAGAAATGTATAAATCTATATTATTATAATAGCCTAGTCCTAGTATACTGTATACAGGTTTAGCAAAATAAAATGTACATTTATGTTGACAGCAAATTATCCGTACATCATGCAGCATGTTGATAACAGCCCTGCAGCATCATGCATGTCAACATGGGTATGATTAATGAAGCCCCTGCAGCATAAAAAGAAAAAAATTATAGTACTTACCTGTGAAATGATATACCTTCCTCCCTCATGGACTCAGTTCTCTGATTTTAGCAGTTGAAACCCGCACAATGAACTACTATTATGCAAAATATGTGTTCACATGCATTCACTACAGCAGTAACTTGACCTCACCAAGATGGCGTTGCTCTCCTCCCATGAGAAACCACGTGATGTCTCCTCTAGTGATATAACTCATTGGTATGGACCAGCACAAGAGGCTTCTTCTTCTTCTTCTTCTTCTTCTTGTGATTTTATTGGCGGGAGGCACCAACGTGAAGGTGCATTACCGCAATCTACTGTGTTGGAGTGTGGGTCACAGTGAGGATTACCTAACCGAATTTAACTAACAAAAAAAAAAAAAAACACCCCTTAATTCTCCTCAATAACCTAGTTCTTTTCAAAAAACCTATAATTACACCATTTAAATTCTCCTCCCCTCCCAAAAGCTTCTTTAAAGTCAGCTGTTCACCCTCTTTCATCCGTACCCTACTTTCCAGTTGTCGTCTTTCCTCCCTATACAGTTCACAATGACATAGAGCATGCTCCACTGACTCTTCCCCTTTCTCACACTCGCACAAACCAGTTGGATGTTTCCCTATCAGATGCAATGTATTATTTAAACCAGTGTGTCCCATCCTCAACCTTGATATTATGCCGTGATCTCTGGTGCTTACCCTGACATTCATACCTCTCACTACTTTGTCCTGAATACTAAATAAATGTCGACCTTTTCTCTCCCTTTCCCATTGTGTCTGCCATTCTTCCACAATAGGCCTCCTAATAATTGCCCTAATTTCCATTCTACCAAATGGGATTTTTATCTCCATAGCCCGTTTCAATGCCCTTTTTGCCAGGAAATCAGCCATTTCATTTCCCTCCACCCCCTATGTGCTGGTACCCACATAAATCTAACGTTCATTTTCAAGTTTGCCAACCTGAACAAACTCTCATAAATTTCATATAACATATTTGATCTGCTCTCAGAATAGTAAGACTTCAGAGATTTCAAAGCTGACAATGAATCTGAACAAATTGTACCATCTCCAATTCTGTTCTGTTCTAACCAGTGTAAACTATATGAGATTGCCAATATTTCAACTGCAAAAACTGAAATATCCTTTGACGTCTTAACTCCAACATATTTTTACAATGTAGGGATACAGAAAAAAAACCCAGTTCTCATTGTGTCTGGGTCTTTAGAACCATCTGTATATATGGGTATAAAGGAAGCATGGACTGTGTCTAATCTGTCTGCTGTTATCTCATCCCAGTTTCCCTTCCCTTTTCTATCCTCCATTGTTCTATGGAGATACAAATCCACTTGGAGTGGTCGGGTACAAAAACGTCTTAACTAGGGTTTTACCATGAATATTTGCTTTTCTCCCTAACCTAGCTAATTTCCAAGCAGCACTTTCGTTTGTCCCATTATCACTTTCCCAACAAGGATCAGTAGCTCTCCTAACCATGTTCTTTACACCTACACAACCCTGTATTTTCACCCAATAGTTAAGTAGCAGCTGTTTAATTATTAGTTTCAATGGTAGATCCCCCAGTTCAACTTGTAATGACACAGCAGGAGTTGACCTCATAGCCCTAGTGCATATTCTCAAAGCCTGATTTTGGATGACTTCTATCTTATGTAACAGTGTTTTGCACGCTGTATTGTCAACAATAATTCCATAATCTGTGACTGACCTAATCATTGTAATATATATTTTTTGATTTGATTTGATTTATTTATTTAAGTGTCATGCACTAATGTGCCCAGCCCACATGGGCTTATATGACACTGAAAAACAAAACAAAATACACAATACATAAAGATACAACCCCATCACAAAAAGAAAAAAAAAAGAATCCCATAACCAATAATCCCCCTACTCAGAGTCTAACAGAATACATAGTGTCCATTCTTATTGTCCATGCTTTTGACACAAAATTTGCCAAACAAAAGATTTCATTTTCAAAAAGCCAACGTAAAATTTTGTCTTCAGATAACCAAAACAAATCAGGACATTTCTTTTCTATAACGTCATACATACAAAGTCTCTGTTTCTCATACAAAGGACAATAAAACAAAAAATGAAATTCATCTTCCACCACTCGCAGCTCACAGACCTCACAGAGTCTTTCCTCCTCAGGAATGCCTTTAATGCGACCTACTTCCACCTGTAGGGGGAGCACTCCTGCTCTCAGTTGAGCACATAAGGATCTTTGTCCTCTTTTTAAGTTATATATAACATATGGTTCAGCAGAAAATGTGTCCTTAATTTGCAAATAAGTTCGTAATTTTGGTTTTTGAAGCAGTTTCATTTTCCAGTCTTTTTCATAATAACCAACTAAAGTTTCCTTAACATTATCTATCTTACATTTCAAACAATTGAAAAATAATGATAGTAAGTTCACAGAGGACAGAATGTTAAATACATCATTACACCAGGGATAAATATGAGCTCTATCCCAATCAAATATTTTACGTGCAAGTCTCTCTGCAGGTAAAGTCACCAGCCGGTTCCATAATCTGAGAACTTCTGCTCTTTGTCTGATCACACAAGGTTCCCACCCCATGTCCCCCTCTATGGCGGCTTTAGTGGTGAACCTGTGTACACCCAGAAAATATCTCATTGCCCTGTATTGAACCTTATCACACTCAGGAGCATCTTCATAACCCCAGACTCCTGCAGAATAAAATAACACAGATCCCACCATGGCATCGTACAATTTACCAAACGTGTCAAAACTCAACTCAGAACAGACCTTCGTCTTATTTATCACTGCACCAAGTGCCCTCCCAGCAGAATCTGATAACCGCTGCTTCCCTTCTGAGAACTTCATATTTTTATGAAAAACAAAACCAAGATATTTATAGGTATCAGTATACATAAGAGTAGTTTTACCGAGACTTCCGGGGGCAACGAAATAAGATGGACGCATAGTGGTGAGCTCCGACTACTCGGCGGAGAGAAAGGGCTTCCTATTCAGTAATTATAAGACAAAACTCCTTTAAATCGACTATGTCAGGAGGCAAAACCTCAAAGAGTCGGAAAAATACAGACAAAACACACCAAAACTGCGAAAACGAGGAAGACCACGGACAAAAAGCCATGTTAGCAAAAAATGCAGCAGCTAGCCCCGATCAACAGGTCCTGCTCCAAGCGCTAACCTCACTCTCGAAAGACCTGAAAGACTTCAAATATGACATCAAACAAGAGCTTGCCGAATTCAAGAACGAAATCATGAAGAATTTGAAAGACGACCTTGCGGTTTTTAAAGAAGATATTCTTCAAAAACTGCAAAATCAAAACACGGAGATAGCAGAGGCACAAACGCGAATAACTGATCTGGAGTCAGTCTGCTCGGAGATGAAAGAGACGCTTTTGACGGTGGTGAAAGAAAATGCCAAAATGCGCGACAAAATCGTTGATTTGGAAAGTCGCTCCAGAAGAAACAACATTCGGATTTACGGTGTTCCTGAAGACAAAGAAGGGGGGTCTGTCACTGACTTTGTGAAAGAACTTTTTAAGAAACACTTGTCCCTGCCGGAGGAAACGGAGCTGCAAATCCAACGAGCGCACAGGGCACTGCTCCCCAAACCCGCCGCCACGGCCACTCCAAGATCAATAATAGTGAACTTTCTACAGTTCCACGTCAAAGAGCTGGTTCTTCGCAAAGCCTGGCAGCAGAAGATCCAAATAAACGGCAGACGACTCTATTTTGACAATGACTATGCGACTGAAATCATGGAGAAACGTAAGGCGTATGGTCCTGTCAAAGCGGCGCTGAAAGGAAAAGGAATTCGGTTCCAAACGCCGTACACGAAGATGCGAGTGAACTGGGAAAGGGGTCTGAGGATCTACGAAACAGCGGAGGAGGCAATGGAGGATCTGACAAGGCGGGGAATTCAAGCAGCAGTGTCGGCAAGCGCGAACACCAGCGTGACAGCGGCGGAGCGGCTGGAAGCCGCGTCACCATGGAGACGGGTCAACACAACACACCGCGCTAAGGAGAAGCTGACAAAGTTCAGAAGAGCTTCAGAGTGAAGACACAGAGATGAGTGGTCTTTTAATTTCTTAAATAGATGACGTTCATTAACTGAAGAAAAGAGGGGGGAAGAGAAAAATGGGGACCTGCTTTCCCTTTTTATTTTTATTTCAATTATATATATCTTTAGTATTTCCTTTATTTATTTCATTATTATTTTTTTCTGGCTCAACACCCCTCGTTTTTTGTTCAGGCCGAGGATACGGAGTGATCCACATTAAGACACTAAATGTTGGACAATTCTAGTGTAGGTTTCACTAGGGAGGGGCCCAAACAGAAATTGGCACTTTATCCTCTACCCACCAACAGGGACCCAAAAGGATGGATATGTATATCCTTTGTATGGAAGCCACCTTGTTCAGTGTTTGCTTGTTGTAAAATAGTTCAGGTTTATGTTCTGTATTGGATTGCCTTTCAAAAAACTCAATATCCATGGTATGGTAGGAATTAAGATACTGTCGTTAAATGTTAACGGTCTGAATAACCCAATAAAAAAGAAAAAAATTATGACTGCTTTGAGGAAGGATAAAACACAAATTTTATACCTCCAGGAAACCCACCTATCAAGACAAAAAAATAAGGAACTAAAGAAATTTGGATATACTGAATCCTTTTATAGTTCATTTCAACACGGGTGCAGAAGAGGGGTGGCTATACTTATCCCCAATATGATAAATTTTGAATATTTCAACCACATCTCAGATAAAGAAGGGAGATTTATTATTGTAAAAGGAAAGCTGGAAAACGAAATGGTCACGATGGTTAATGACTATGCTCCTCCCAATAGTGGAAAACAATTCTTTAAATCTCTGTTTGACATTATAACCCAGGAAATAGAAGGTGTACTAATATGTGGTGGTGATTTTAATATTGTCTTGGATAGTAAATTAGACACAACAAATAGAAAGAAACATACTGACCGTAGCACTAGAACTGTTAAAAAAAACACTTAGAGAATTGGGGTTTGTTGATATATGGAGGTCACTACATCCGCTCAAAAGAGACTACACATACTACTCTGCTCCTCATAACACTTATTCAAGAATCGATTATTTCTTTATTAACAGTGAAGAAGCATATCGGGTAAAAAAATGTGAAATTCAAGGAGCAGAATTTTCAGACCATGCTGCAATATATCTGGAAGTAGAGATGACTAGACAAACAAAGAAAACACAATGGAGACTAAACACGGGAATATTGAATAACAAAAACACAGTTGAGGAGTTGAAGAAAGACATAAGCCTCTATTTAGAAAATAATGACAATGGAGAAGTCACACCTGTCATTCTGTGGGATGCGCTCAAAGCAGTAATGAGAGGAAAACTTATAACAAAAATGTCTGCCAATAAAAAAGCTAAAGAACAAAAATATAAAGAGGAGAAAAATAAATTATTAGAAATCGAACAACAACATAAAGCCACACAAGATCCCCAGCTGCTCCAAAGAATGAAAGAAATCAGAGCTAATTTAGATAAACAACTAATGGAGGACGTGGAAAAAAAGACCAGATTTTTGAAACAATCTTATAATGAAGTAGGCCCACGACCAAGTAAATTATTAGCAAAAAGATTGAGAAAACAGCAAGTGGATCGGACAATTCACAATATATTAGACCCAGATACAAATCAATACGTAAATGACCCCAAGGAGATTGAAAATAAGTTTATAAATTATTATAAACAGCTGTATTAGCAACCAAACTGTGCAAATCTAAATCAAATGAAAGTTTTTATGGAAAAACTAGATCTGCCAACAATTGGAGAAATACAGAATGAAAAATTAACCTCCCCAATCACAAAGCTGGAAATAGAGAAAGCATTGGGGAGACTCAAATCTAACAAATCTCCTGGTAGTGATGGCTTACCAACGGAATGGTATAAAACCTTTAACGAACATCTTATCCCACTTCTGGAACGAACATTTAATCATACACTTGAACATGGAGAAATTCCTCCGTCGTGGAAAGAAGCGGTGATAACAGTAATCCCCCAAAAAAGCAATAGCCAAACCTGCTCGGACTACCGTCCCATATCCCTTCTTAATGTAGATTATAAACTTTATACCTCCATTATTTCCAAACGATATGAATCTTTTATTGGTGACATTATTGATGAAAACCAAACAGGTTTCATCAAGGGGCGTCAAACCCAAGATAGTATAAGAAGAACGCTACATGTTATTGACCATATCCAAGGAAACAACACAAGTGCAGTCCTCATAGGTCTCGATGCAGAAAAAGCATTTGATAGCGTGAATTGGACATTTTTATATCTAGTACTCGAAAAATTTGGTTTCAGTACAAAAGCTGTTAAATGTATTAAAACACTTTACCAAAATCCCACTGCGAGAATCAAAATAAATGGGAACCTCACTGAAAGTATACATTTAGAACGATCTACAAGACAAGGCTGCTGTCTGTCCCCAACACTGTTTGCATTATTTATCGAACCCTTAGCACAAGCAATCAGGGAAAATCAAGACCTCAAAGGAGTTAAGATTGGGGAAGAGGAACACATTATTGGACTTTTTGCCGATGATGTAATTTGTTTTCTAGAACAGCCAGAGACAGAAATCCCAGTCTTGATTGATCAGTTAGAAGCCTTTGGTTTTTGCTCTGGGTATAAACTTAACTTGGCAAAGACACAAGTTTTAACATTTAATTTCTCACCATCCAACAACTTACAACTGAGATACAATCTGAATTGGAAAAAAAACAAATTGACTTATCTTGGAGTGACATTAACAAGAACACTGGAAGATCTATATGATGCCAACTACACCAAATTAAATAGGGAAATAAAAAATGATCTTGACAGGTGGAATGTTCTTTCATTGGATATGGGTTTAAGGATAGAAACCATACAGATGAGTGTCCTGCCCCGACTCTTGTACTTATTCCAATCCCTGCCCGTTGAAATACCAGAGAAGCAATATAGATTGTGGGACACAATAATTTCCAGATACATTTGGAGTGGACGTAGACCAAGAATTAAATTTGATACTTTACAAATAAGTAAAGATAAAGGAGGCATGGCACTACCAAATCTTAGGGAATACTTCAATGCTGCACAACTTAGACCGGTAATCTGTTGGTGTGATGACAAGTTTGTATCAAAATGGAAAAATGTGGAGCAATTCATAAAGGACAGGAAAATTCATAGTTTTATTGGAGATAGACAAGAAGCCCTGAATATATTTAGCCAAATGGGAAAAGTTACAAAATTTACAATAAAATTGTGGTACAAGGTTGTGAGAAAACAGAAACTAGAGAAAGAGCTTAGGATTCTCCGGTGGATAACCTATGATAAGGACTTCATTCCAGGCTCTCACGACAAAATTTTTTTAGAATGGAACCGAAATGGCATAACAGTGATGTGCACATTGCTAAAAAATAAAAATTTCCTAAATTTTGAAACTTTGAAACAGAAATTTAACTTGACTAATCATGACCACTTTAGATTTTTACAGATAAAAGATTACTTTGACAAAGAAATTAGAAATAATATAAATTTAGATGAAGATGGAATAATTAGAACTATTGTTGAAACTTACAATTCTAAAAAACACAGAATTATATCAACGCTCTATAAAAATCTAATGGAAAAAAAAGGAAAAACACCATGCATATTAAAAAGAAATGGGGAAGGGAACTGGATATAAAAATATCAGATGATGATTGGCTCCAAATTTGGCAAACACAGAATACATCCACTTCATCACGGACATGGAGACTGCATTGTTGGAAAAACATAATTAGATATTTTATAACACCAAAAATCACAAACAAGCACACTGCGCTACCCCAGCCATGTTGGAGAAAATGTGGAGACATAAATGTAGATCATTCCCACATTTTTTGGTCTTGTCCCAAAGCTTATCCCTTTTTGAAGAATATTCACCAGATCATAACCAAGGTCCTGGGCTACAATATACCAAATACATGTTTGTTTTTGTATCTGGGCAATATATCAGAAAATGTTCTAAAAAATGACAGATATTTAGTCAAAATTTTTCTTGCTGCAGGCAAGAAAACAATCACGAGACAACGGTACACAACAGATTCACCAACACAGCAGAAATGGGGAAAAATTGTGGAAGAAATATATGTGATGGAAGTGTTGAACCATAGGATAAGAACTCAAGAAGATCTTTGTCAAAAAAGATGGGAAAAATGGACTAACTACAAAGCGACATTATAAGGACTTATACATGGACAACGCTGTAAAAAATCTATAGAGTCAAGGCAACCCAAGGCATTACTTGTTTCTTTTGTTGTTTTGCTTTGTAAACTTATTTTTACTGTTCCCTCTGCTTTTTGTTGTATGTTTAACTGTGTTTAAAAAGCAATAAAAAGAAAGTTTAAAAAAAAAAAGAGTAGTTTTACCAAAATAAAACAGAAAATTACTTTGAGGTACTAAAGGCTTTCTAAAATGAACGATTTGTGTTTTATCACTATTGATAGTGAATCTCCATTTGTTACACCAGTCATTCATTGTATTTAACATTCCTTGTAATTTTATTTCCTCATCCGCTATCAAATTGATATCATCAGCATAAAGTAATATGCTCAAGTTCCAATTATTGATATCAATACCCAAGTTAGTTTTCTTAATTTCTTGAGCTAAATCATTGACATAGATAGAAAAAAGAGTTGGTGAAAGAACATCTCCTTGTTTAACTCCAAATGGTGTGGAAAACCATCCTGTTTTTAGGTCATTCACCTGCACACAGGCTAATGGAGCCTTGTACAGAGCTTTAATTGCTTTATAAAATTGACCCTTAATACCATACATAAGTAATTTATATTGAAATATATTACAATATACATGTGTGTGTATATATATGTGTATATATATATGTATATATATATATATATGTATATATATATATAT
>JAUDJI010001501.1:0-10414 GCA_037389245.1 Oryzias sinensis
TTTGGAAGAGACAATTTCATGGTTGAGCTTCTTTAAGATAAGAGTAAGATGAGAGTTTGGCCAATGTGTCTGGAAAAATAAGCAGAAGTTAGCTGAATTTACAGAACCTGATGCAACTGTGGTTCCAACCGTTAGTCTGTATCCCTGCTGGGACCATATTGTTTGAAGTCTGCATGTTCCTCTTTTGTGCATATGGGGTTATTTCTGGGCACTCTGGTTTCCTCCCATAGTCTAAAAACATGCTACATAGATGAATTGGTGTCTCTAAAATGTTCCCAGTTGTGACTGTGTGAGGGTGTGCAACCCTCAAAGCAAAACGAGCTATTAGAGATGAGGAACAGACTAATTTCACCCTTTAGAAAAATATAACATCGCCTTGCATTTATGATACTGTTAATTTTATGCCTAAAAGGAACTTTTAGTTTTTGTTTTGTTTTTTGGAATGAACAACAACCGACCATTATATATATAGATAGATAGATAGATAGATAGATAGATAGATAGATAGATAGATAGATAGATAGANGATAGATAGATAGATAGATAGATAGATAGATAGATAGATAGATAGATCAAAGAGCAGAGATAGATGCAAAAAGCAGAGAGGAAATCCTGTGGTCCCCAAACCAGATCCCCTCCGGCCCCTGGCTGCGCCTAGAAATTCTGTCCATAAAAACTATGAACAGAACCGGTGATAAAGGGCAGCCCTGCCGGAGTCCAACGTGGACCGGGAACAGGTCTGACTTACTGCCGGCTATGTGAACCAAGCTCCTACTCTGGTCATACAGAGACCGGACAACCCTTAGTAAGGCTCCCCGGACCCCATACTCCCAGAGCACCCCCCACAGGATACCACGGGGGACGCGGTCGAACGCCTTCTCCAGATCCACAAAACACATATGGACTGGATGAGTGAACTTCCACAATCCCTCCAGCACCCTAGATAGGGTGTAGAGCTGGTCCACTGTTCCACGACCAGGACGGAAACCGCTCTGTTGTTCCTGAATCCGAGGTTCGACTATCGGACGGATTCTCCTCTCCAGTACCCTGGCATAGACTTTCCCAGGGAGGCTGAGGAGTGTGATTCCCGTGTAGTTGGAACACACCCTCCGGTCCCCCTTCTTGAAGAGGGGAACCACCACCCTTGTCTGCCAGTCCAGTGGTACAGTTCCCGACTGCCACGCAATGCTGCAGAGACGTGTCAGCCAAGACACTCCCACAGCATCCAGAGACTTGAGGTACTCAGGGCGGACCTCATCCACTCCCGGGGCCCTGCCACAGAGGAGCTCGTTGACTACCTTGGTGACTTCAGCCCGGGTGATAGACAGGTCCACCCCAAAGTCCTCACCTCTGCTTCTTCAAAAGAAGGCGTTTCACTGGGATTGAGGAGATCCTCGAAGTATTCCTTCCACCGCCCGACAATGTCCCCAGTCGAGGTCAACAGCCCCCGCCTGCACTTAAAACTGTGCCCGTGGAGAACTGCTTTCCCCTCCTGAGGCGCCGGACGGTTTGCCAGAACTTCTCCGAGGCCAACCGATAGTCCTTCTCCATGGCCTCACCGAACTCCTCCCAGACCCGAGTTTTTGCCTCCGCAACGGTTCGGGCCGCAGCTCGCTTAGACTGCCGATACCTGTCAGCTGCCTCTGGAGTCCCACAAGCCAGCCAGACCTGGTAGGACTCTTTCTTCAGCTTGACGGCATCCCTTACTTCCGGGGTCCACCATCGGGTTTGGGGGTTACTGCCGCGACAGGCACCAGAGACCTTGCGACCACAGCTCCGAGCAGCAGCAGAGATAATGGAAGCGGAAAACATGGTCCACTTGGACTCAATGTCCTCAACCTCCCTCGGTACCTCTTTGGAGCTCTCCCGGATGTGGGAGTTGAAGACTTCCCTTACGGAGGGCTCAGCCAGACGTTCCCAGCAGACCCTCACAGTACGTTTGGGTCTTGAGGGACTTATAATGGTTGTATATAAGTCCCGGGCAAATAAGTCATAAGTCAAGCAAAAATAAGACCCGGGCAATAAACAGCTCAGACTGCCAGTTATCAGATACCCTGCAGGAATAACAAGATGGCCGAAGGAAGAGATACAGACCACGGATGTTAAAACACGAAAACTCCTCACCATGCATGGAGGTTTCCATACCAAATCCAGCACCATGAGACTGTATGCTAGCCGCAAGGAAAAAGGCCGAGGACTAGTGAGCGTAGAAGCCACTATCCAGGATGAACCATCCTGTAACATATATATATATAAAAAAAAACCCGCCCCTCTCACCCTCCGCGGGTGGTTTCTCCTCCAAGCTCGGGTCCTCTACCAGAGGCCTGGGAGCTTGAGGGTCCTGCGCAGTATCTTAGCTGTTCCTAGCACTGCGCTTTTCTGGACTGAGAGGTCTGAGGTCTTTCCAGGTATCTGTTGTAGCCACTCCTCCAGCTTGGGGGTTACTGCCCCGAGTGCTCCAATTACCACAGGCACCACTGTCACCTTCACTTTCCATGCTTTCTCCAGTTCTTCTCTGAGTCCCTGGTATTTCTCCAGTTTTTCATGTTCCTTCTTCCTGATGTTCCCATTGCTTGGCACTGCCACATCCACCACAACGGCTTTCCTCTGTTCTTTATCCACCACTACAATGTCTGGTTGGTTCACCATTACCATCCTATCAGACTGGATCTGGAAGTCCCACAGGATCTTTGCCCTCTCATTCTCTACCACCTTCAGAGGTGTTTCCCATTTGGACCTTGGGGTTTCCAGTCCATATTCTGCACACATGTTCCTGTATATTATTCCAGCCACTTGATTGTGGAGCTCCATGTATGCTTTTCCTGCCAGCATCTTTAAAAATACATACATTTTACCAATTTCATAAAAACCGAAACTGATTTCACAAAAATCAAAAAATCAAATCAAAACATGTCAACATCAACAACATTTCATACCAGAAAATCATGCAAATCATTAATTATTGCAAGTAGTCCATGTATCTTAGTTTTAAAATCTTTTTGAAATGATGTTTGTTACTAATAAGCCTTTGTGTTCCTCTCTGTAAGCTTATTTGTAACCTTTGTGGTTTTGTAAAATGTAGTTTGTTGAAATAATAGCTTATAAAAACCTCAAGGACTCCACCTTCCTTCTTATTTATGTTTTTTGACACTGGTAAAAAAAAAAAGATCAAAAGGTGTTGGGTGCATGACCCACCACCTTTACACCAATGCAGCCAATTTAGCAGCTCGGCTCTCGTCTCCCTGCTACACTGACGAGTCAGCTGACTTGTTACTATGTTATCTATACTGTGCTTCATTTCATAGTTATTTCCCTCTTAAACCACACTGAAATCCTTCAGAGGGTATTAAAAAAAAAACAATAATAAAAATAATATATAAATTATATAAATATATAATAATTTGGCTGTGTGTGAGTTTTGATGCTGCTTCCGACACATATGTGACCGCAAATCCAGTGCGCGGGTTACGCCCAATGCCGGAAAAAATAACAATACTCAAAATAACAATAATTTCATGTGCGTGCAAACTGTTACCCTCATGGTCAAAAGAGCATAAAGATGAAGACCGGACGTTTCTGGAAGAAAATTTTACTTTTTACTGAACGGAATGGCAAGTCACTTCCTGATCTGACACAAATTGTCTCCTTTATTAACAAGTTAGGCTTTTCATAGTGCACATTCAAAACAGCAATCTGTCCCACTTTCCTTCGCTCACAGCAGAAGGCTGCAATCAAAATAAAGCGCAGAACGTGACGCTGCTTGCTGTACGGAAACTTTACTTTGCGGTTTGAGGACCTGCAACAGAAACGACCACAGATCATTTTTCTCATCGACCCTTTAATGCAGAGACTGACTGCCTGAGATCCCCCCTTGCCACTGATGAGGCAGCGAGCGAACTGGAGATGATTGAGCTGAAATCTCTTTGAAAGAAGGCCCTGTTATGTTTTTGAGAACGGAAAAATAGCCGTTTGTAAAAGAGCTGCTCTCAAGCTGCCGTCAACATTCTCCTCAAATATGTCTGCCAGTCCCTGTTTATTATATTGAAATAAGTGAAATCAAGGCATAGGTGCGTTCTGACTGACACTTACATGAAGGACCTGCTCAGAGTGGCTACAACTGAATACAAACCTGATCTGCAGAGGAATACTAGAAACAAGCGAAAACCCACTGAGATCATCATCCCATCACTCCAGCAAGGTAAGAAATTCTGAGATGAAGTTTGGAAAACACACCTGACTGAGCAGGCTTGTGTAAATACTATAATGTTCCATCATTTATCAGTTTTTCAAGGCAAAAGTTAATTATTAGTTTTAAATAAAAAAGAAAAGTTATAGTTAAGATAAAAATTTAATGTATGCTTCACACTGTCACGGTGCCCCTGTCAGCCCAGCCTCCTCCTGCTCTGTTCCTGATTCCACCAGCTGTGACCACTTCACCCTCATCAACCCGTCTGCTCTTAAGGAGATCCAGTCCATTCATTCGACGCCAGATCCTTACCCCTAATGGTGACTACGCCTGGTCTGCATGCTCATGCCTTGTATACTCTCGTCTTGCCACGTTCTAACTCTATGCATCCTTGTCTCAGGATTCATCATGACGAAGGTCACCTGTGTGGAAAACCTCAGCTGCTTACCTGCTGTCACGACGAATTCCGGAGACTCTCTGCCGCTGCTCTGCCTCCAGCCACGTCACGAGCCACGCTCTCGCCAAGGATCATCTTACAGCCAAAACAATATTGACATTAAAACTCAATTACCAACCTAGCCACTCTCGTGATCATTCTGGGTTTCAGCGTCTGGGTCTGTCCCGCCTACCAATCATGACACACACATCTGAAATGTAATGTATTTAATGTGTTTATTGTGAATATGAATTAGACACGAGAATATTGCTCTGTCCAAATGTTTGTGTATTTGTTGCTGTAAGTGTCATTAAAAGAGGAATGTTGAGATACAAAGAATTACCTGTTAAATAATGTAGGTAAATGGTGAAATATTCAGTTTTTATCATCTTAAATATGACTTCAGAGGACTCTGTGGCTCATCAGCCATCAACCTTATTGCACGTCACTGAGTAGTTGTGTGTCAGAGGCAGAGAAACGAGTGAGATAGAGAGAGTGTTTGTTTGTGTGTGTGGAGGGGAAATCTGACCTCCAGGGTGGTCTCTGTGTTAAGTCTGGCTGAGCTGCATTTGATGTGTGTATTGAGGGTGGACACTCTCCTTGAAATAAACACAAGTACAATACTTGCTGTTCTGTTGTAGGGAGAGGAGTGTTTTATGGAAAATAATACGGCTTTAATTGCGTGTTTGTGTGTGTACGTCTTGGCAGGTGTTAGGAACTCGTGGTGGACGACCCAAAATGCAGGAGACCAGAATTGGTGACAGGAAATACAACGTTTAATTAGCAAACTGAAGCATGACAAAACTATGAGGAGAAACAAAACTGTGACACAACAGAGCAGATGACCTGACAAGGATGAACAGAAACCAAGACACTTAAATAGGCTGAGGGCAATTAACTGAACTGAAGACAGCTGTGGATCATGAACCAGAAAGTGGTGTGACTGACAAAGAAAACCCAAAACATGATAGAAAACCAAACCACTGAATCCTTACAGAGGGTCAGTGTGTGGTGTGGCTCTTTGACTCTCACAGTGAAAAGTTATGGCTCTTGGTGTCAAACATGTTCGCCACCCGTGGCTTAAATCTTTGCCCGTGTTATTTCTTTACCAGTTCGGGGTTTCCTGTGTGCTTTTATCCCTCATGATTTAATAATGTGCTTCAACCTAATTATTTTTTCTTTGACAAAGTTCTTAGAATAAAAAAAGATTTCTACAATTTTTCTTATTGAAATGCATGGGTTTTCTCCGGGGTCTCCAGCTTCCTCCCTCTGTCCAAAAACGTGCTTCATAGGTTAATTGGTTAATTGATGTGGTATAAGCCCGCCACATTCCCCAAGAAAAACGGCTTCAACCATCAACTACCCCCCCAGTCTATCCCATTAAGACTATTATTACAATCAGGTCTTCTATGAGGGGAAGTGCTGGGAGAAAAAGCAAATATTAACTGCCTTCGTCCACTAAAGGAAGCACCAAATCCTGAGGAAGCAGCTTCCACAACCACTCCACCCCCCTCTTTTAACATGGCACTTTTGAACATTTGATCATTGTCTAACAAAACTTTTATTATAAATGATTTTATCTAAGATTATAAAATTGATGGTCTCTTTTTAACTGAAACATGGCTGAGCACGGATGCATCTACTGTTCTCACAGAGGCCTCTCCACCCAATTTTAGCTTTGTTTTTTCAACCAGGGAGGGCAAAAAGGGTGGGGGTGCTGCATCTATAATGTCCAACTCCTTTTCTGCAAAGCAAATTTCATTAGATGAGTACCCCAGCTTTGAACATCATGCCTTGGTTTTTAACAGCCCTCCAGTTTTATGCATCACATACAGACCACCCAAACCAAGCTCTGTTTTTATTGAGGAGTTTTCTGAGTTTCTAGCGTCTGTCCACACTTCCTTTGACATGATTTTAATAACAGGTGATTTTAACCTGCATATAGACAGGAAGTCAGACTATTGCACCACTCAGTTCTTGGACTTGCTTTCGTCTTTTGATTTTAAACAACACGTCATGCAGCCGACTAACAACAGGGAGCACACTCTTGACCTCATCATCAGTCATGGTTTACCTACCAGTGTGTCCATTGTTGTGGATCTGGCTGTATCTGACCATTAATGTGTGCTTTTTATCATCACTGGTTTTATAAAGCAGGAGACCTCTGTGAGAACGGTGAAGAAACGCCACTTGACTCCTGAGGTGGTTGAAAAGTTTATTACATCTGTTTGCTCCAACTCTCCACCTGTCTTGTCGGCCCCCTGTGATCTACTTGTTGAAAGTTTTAACAGTAAATTTAAAAGTCTCGACTCAGTTGCTCCACTAAAATCTAAAAAGATTCAAATCAAACCCACACCCCCTTGGAGAACTGAGGAAATTAAAGAATTGAAGAGACGTTGTAGATCTGCTGAAAGACTTTGGAGAAAACACAAACTTGAAATAAACTATCAACTATAGCCAAACCAACTAAAACTATGTAATCAAACAGCAAAACAGACCAGAAATTCATATTTTGCGAAGATCATTTCTGTAATTAAAAATAACCCCAGAGTCCTCTTCACCACAATTGAGTGTTTGGCTACGTTCACACTGCAGGGCTTAATGCTCAATTCGGATTTTTTGAAAAAATCCTTTTTTTTTGCAAGACTGTTCACATTTCCAAGTAAATCCGAACTTTTGTGATTTACAGTGTGACCGTGAAATGACCCAGAACTGACCCGCATGCGCAGAATAGTACTCAACGGTGAACGACTTCACTCGTTGTTTGCGGAAGTAACATTAGCATGGATGTTAACAACAGTGTTGTCAACAGCGGAGCTCTTTTTTCATTAATAAATCTATTTTCACAAAGGAGCCAGCACAATAACAATCTTCTCATTTTTAAGAAGGCGTTGGAGCCGGGATCGTCTGTAACCACTGTTGTGGAATGGGAATGTGTATGTGTTGGGCCGCACGCACGCACGCGTTTGTGTGTAAGAGACAGGAGAAGAGCGCGTGCAGCGGGAGAGAATGGGGGGGGCGGCAGTGTGGGCGCGCATTCATGTTGTGAGTTACGGAGGAAGGACAACGGTAATAAAAGAAGGTTTCCTCCAGAATAAATGCTATTGACTCTTTATTAACCCGTTCTGGAGAATCCTGGAGAATCTAACGGTCTGAACAGGGAGGAGGAGGAAGATCCGCCTTGGGCCCCCTGCGCTTCCGACCAGGGTTGGAAAGGGGAGAAAGAAAAAAATGTAATTGCGGGAAATGTTCAACACCACGCTCGGCCATTTCGCTGGAAATGTTTTCAAAAACCGCCTGGTTGCGATAAGAGCCCTGGAGTTTGGCCCGAATGGAGCTATCACCCCAAATATTAATTCTGTCAGATCGAACATCATAAATGAACAGAAAAGCCTTTTTATTGGTAATGATGGCTTGATTTTAGCTGATGAAGCACTGGACAGTTTTGACCTGATTGAAGCTGCAACACTTCATCGAGTTTTCAACCAAGTTAATCCAATGACCTGTTTTTTAGATCCCATCCCTACTTCACTTTTTAAATAATTTTACGGGTCGTTTGAGAGTGAGATTTTAAATATAATGAACTCCTCTCACACACTTTTCTCGGGTCCATGAAATTAAATGTGGTGTGCCTCAAGGTTCCATCCTTTGCCCCTTGCTTTTTGACGTTTACATGGGAATGTCATCAGAAGCCACAACGTCAGCTTTCATAGCTATGCTGATGATACCCAGCTATACATAGCTATGTCCCCTGATGACACAAGACCAATAGAAGCACTTTTTAACTGTATTTTAGATGTGAAACTATGTATGGCAAATAATTTTCTGCAGCTCAACCAGGAAAAAACTGAAATTTTAGTTATCTGTCCCGAAGCCAAGAGAGAGAAACAGTTTCTGCAGTTACAGGAACTTTCATTAAGTCATTCAGAAACGTCAGAAACCTGGGCGTTACCTTTGACTCTAATCTGACTTTTATCCCACTTATAAAACAGGTGGTTAAGACTGGTTTTTATCATCTCAGAAATCTGGCTAGGGTCCGCCCACTACTCTCTCTTGCTACAATAGAGATGCTAATGCATGCTTAATCATGAGTAAAGTTGATTATTGTAATGCTCTGCTTGCTGGTCTTCCAAAAACCAACATTAGGAATCTTCAGCTTCTCCAGAACTCTGCTGCACGAGTTCTTACAAAGACCAGGAGGCGGGCTCACATCACCCCGATTTTAAAATCCCTGCATTGGCTCCCCATATGCTTCAGGATTGATTTTAAGATACTTTAAACAGTTTTTAAACGTTTTAACGGTCTTGCGCCTTCTTATTTATCAGATCTTTTAGTAAGGTATGAACCCTCGCAGACCCTGAGATCCTCTGGCACTGGTCTGCTAACCATTCTAGCTGTAAAAACCAAAACATACGGAGAAGCATCATTTCAACACTATGGCCCCCGTTTGTGGAACAGTCTGCCAGAGGACCTGAGAGCCACAGAGAGCATTGACATTTTTAAGAAAAGGCTAAAGACCTATCTTTTTAAACTGGCTTTCAGTTAGCTTTTCACTACCATTATTTATTTATTTATTTGTTTTATGTATTTATTTTTTTCATTTAATCTTTTTTTTTATGAACTCACACTAGATTTTAATGTATTACCGGTACTTTAATTTTAATTAACCTTATTTCATAGTTTTATGGTGTATAGCTTTTATCAATATATTTAGTTTTTCATTCTCTTTTTAAATTTTTTTATTGTTTCCGGTGCTTCCTCACTTGAGACCTCTCCCTCTGGGTCGGATGCTGTTCAGCCACTGCGGCTCTGGATGGGGACCTGCATCACCTCTTTGCTGTGGTGGAGCGGTCCCTGCCTGTGATACTGCATTTGGCTGATTATGCAGCTGTTCACAGAGAGGGAAGTTCCAATTATTAGCGTTCCAACATCTTGTTTTCGTGCTCAGCCTGTTTCTATTTGTCATTGGGGGTGGGAAATGTAGAAGAAGTGGGGATTTGTGTAGGTGCAGGGAGGGGGCCCTATTTTTATTTATTTATTGATTTTGTGCTTGTTTATTTTAATTTTCTTGCTTGTTTTCATATTGTTTATTTTGTTCTTTTTTCTGTAAAGCACTTTGTGTTATATTGTTATATGAAAAGTGCTTTATAGATAAAGTTTGATTGTTTGATTGTTTGATTGATTGATTGATTGATTGATTGATTGATTGATTGATTGATTGATTGATTGATTGATTGATTGATTGCTTGATTGATTGATTGATTGATTGATTGATTGATTGATTGTCCAGAGCATCGGGGCACCAGCCTTCACCCACAAGTGGCCGGGATAGGCTCCAGCAGCCCTGTGACCCCGAAAGGGAAAAACGGAAGAAGATGAATGAATGAATGTATCAAGACACAATTTTAAGTAAAATATGTTTGTCCATGACAGTGTATGGATTAACTCATTACGAGAATAATAAAATTTTAAGACATACTATTACATCTTGAGTCATTGCATCTAGCATCCACATGTGTGTATTACAACAGAGACTGCCAAAACAATGTGATGGTTTGAAGCACAAAAAGTTAACAGTTAAAAATTGCCACACAGCCAAAAACCTTTTTTATGGCGGTTAAACAGTCTTTTTTATGCATGTCAACAAATTCTAGAAGGCATATTTTCATTCTCAATTCATTTTCATTGCCACATAACCCCTCCTCTAAAAGTGAAATTCTATGCAGTACCCTTAAGAGTGTTGTGTTTTTGCAGGTATTACAAAAAAGAAACTTAAACGTATTATAGGAGTC
>JAUDJI010001502.1:0-10414 GCA_037389245.1 Oryzias sinensis
TTCAGGGCATTAAAAAAGCCATCAACTCCACAACACATATAACTATCCAACGGCCACCTACTCACTCTAAGCTGACTCACTTTGTACCTGTCACTGACCAAATTGTCCAAGAGACCATCACCCGTCTGAGCTCGTCTACATGCTGCCTTGATGTGTTACCCACTAGATTTCTAAAGTCTGTCCTGAACAGTGTGTTGCCACCAATTACTCAAATAGTTAACATGTCTCTTCAATCTGGAATATTTCCAGAGGCCTTAAAAACTGCAGTCATTAAACCCCTCCTAAAAAAGAGCGGTCTTGATCCCACTGTACTGAATAATTACAGACCTATCTCTAATCTGCCATTTCTAGGAAAAGTCCTTGAAAAAGTTGTCTACCAACAGCTCACTGACTTTCTCCTATTAAACAATTCATTTGATGTTTTCCAGTCAGGTTTTAGACCCCATCATAGCACAGAAACTGGAAAAGTCTCTGTCTTAATCCTGCTAGACCTGAGCGCTGCCTTTGATACTGTTGATCATGAGATCCTTTTGCACAGACTCCAAGACTGGGTTGGCATCTCTGGATCTGCCCTAAGTTGGCTCAAGTCTTATCTGGAAGACAGGAAATATTTTGTTGAAATTGGGAGTTGTGTCTCAGACTACATGGGCTTGAATTGTGGTGTGCCCCAGGGATCGATCCAGGGACCCCTTCTGTTCAACCTCTACATGCTGCCACTAGGGCAGTTAATACGCAGTAATGACATTCCTTATCACAACTATGCAGATGATACTCAGATCTATGTGTCACTGACAACAGGTGAATATGGGCCAGTGGATTCACTCAACCACTGCCTCCAACAGATCAGCGCGTGGATGCAGAACAACTTTCTCCAGCTAAACTCAGACAAGACCGAAGTTATTGTTTTTGGCCCACAGAAACAAAGAGAAATTGTCAGCAGCTACCTTCATTCTCTGTCTCTTAAACCCTCAAGTCAAGTCAGAAATCTAGGGGTAATCATGGACTCTGACCTGAACTTTAACAGCCATATCAAGTCAGTAACATCAGCAGCATTTTACCACCTGAAAAACATTGCCAAAATCAAAAACATAATCTCAAAGCGAGACCTGGAGATACTTATCCATGCATTTGTCTCCAGTAGGTTAGACTACTGTAACGGCCTGCTCACCGGCCTCTCCAAACGAGCTGTAAAACAGCTTCAGTACATCCAGAATGCTGCTGCTCGAGTCCTGACCAGAACCAGGAAGTATGATCACATTAGTCCTGTGCTCAGGTCTTTGCACTGGCTCCCTGTACCTCAAAGAATAGACTTCAAAGCAGCTCTGCTTGTGTACAAGTCTCTCCATGGCCATGCACCAAAGTACATCTCTGACATGTTAGAATAGAATAGAATAGAATAGAATGGCTTTATTGTCATTGTGCATAGTACAATGAGATTTAAGCATCACCATCAGTGCAAGAACAGTAAGGGAGGGAAAGGTAGTAAATAAAACATTGTAATATAATAAAATCAAAAAAGCAAACAAAAAGTATATACAAGTGTGCAAATATAAGCTGTAAACTGTATTGAAGAGTGCCGAGATAGTTGTGCAAAAATTGCGTATGAAAAAACTGTGCGTAGACATGTCAAAGTGCAGAGGTGGCAATGAGGTAGATAGTTGGAGTAAACAGGAATGTTTCTTTTTTGTTCTTATCTGTGCATTTGGGAATTGAGGATGGTTATTGCCTTTGGAAAGAAGCTGTTTTTTAGTCTGTTCGTTTTGCTTCTGATGCCTCTGTAGCGCCTCCCGGAGGGCATCAGGTTGAATAGGTCTGAGCCAGGGTGTGAACTGTCCTTAATGATGTTCTGTGCCCTAGTGAGACAGCGCGCGGAGTAGATGTCCGTCAGGGTGGGAAGAGGGCACCCAATGATCTTCTGAGCCGTCTCTACGACTCTCTGCAGTCTCTTTTTATCCGCGGCCGTGCAGCTGCCGAACCAAACAGTTAAGCAGTATGTGAGCAGGCTCTGGATGGATGACTGGTAGAAGGTCAGCAGCAGGTTGGTGTTAATTTTGTTCTTCCTGAGGACCCTCAGGAAGTGCAGACGCTGCTGAGCCTTCTTGATGATGGCAGTGGTGTTGGCTGTCCAGGAAAGGTCGGCAGAGATGGTGATGCCGAGGAACTTGAAGTTAGTGCCATATGAACCATCTCGTACTCTGAGGACCTCAGGGTCCGGCCTCCTGTTGATTCCCAGAGTCAGAACTAAACAAGGGGAATCAGCGTTTCAATATTCTGCAGCTAAAATCTGGAACAGCCTCCCTGAAGGCGTAAGACAGGCCTCTTCTGTGTCCATGTTCAAATCTAGACTTAGAACATTTCTGTTTAGCCGTGTATATGACTGAAAGGTCCTATCTGCACTTTTCTTTCCTTCCTTTCTTTTTAAATCTTTTTTTTCTTTTCTTTTAAAGTAAATTTTATGTTGATTATTTCTATGATGTATTGTGATTTTAATGCATTTTTCTGTTTTGTGAAGCACCTTGAATTACTTTGTGTACGAATTGTGCTATACAAATAAACTTGCCTTGCCTTGCCTTGCCTAGGTTCCCGACCCCTGCCCTAGACTAAGACCACCCATTTCCACGTAAAATTAATTAATTTTGAGTCAGGGCGCCCCTACTATCCTGTCACCGTGCTGCTACGATGGCCGCTGTTACATGCAGGGGTTTTTCATTGGCTTTCTTTTGTTTCCTTCCTCTGCATGCGCTTCAATGTGATTGAAGACATCTGGTGGAGACCTGACGAGCTGTGCAGTCAGATCAGACCCCAGAGCCAGCCATCAGGCCTGCATATTGAAGGGAGAGCTCCTTCTGGATCACAGACCCAGAGCTTTGATAGCCAGGCTGGGTTTTGTTCTATTTATTTCATTTCTTTGGCTCAACCTTAGTCCCTACCCCCCCTTCACCCACCCGGCCCACGGTTGGTCCAGGGAGGAGCAAGGGAGGGGCCCGCCGCCCCCGCCCAGGAGGGGGGCACCCCGGGGAAAAAGGGGGCCCACAAGGGGTGTTGTAAATATGGCCCGACCAGGCTCTGCCACAGTTGGAAATTTGGAGGGGCCCAGCGCTCAGGGGCAAGTACCAGAACCCACCCCCCAGGGACACGAACACCCCCGGCTCAGATGTAATGTAAACCCCCTCCCCGTGCGGAGAGAGCACCGCTGGGCCCAGGAAGCCAGCACCCAGGGGACACGGCCGCCGCTGCCAAGGGCCCTGTACCCCCCACCAGGGAAGGGGTAGGGGACAGATGGACCCAGGTCCCACCTTCCTGGCAAAATGTGTGTGCGTGTGTTTGTGTTTGAGAGGGTGTGTGCATGTATGTGTGTTTATGTTGGAATGTATATATTGAGGGGGGAGGGGTGTGTGTACTGTTGGAAAAATAATCTGTCGCTTTGAGATTACTTTCCTTGCGTGTTCAAAAAAAGTCGAGGGGAAGAAACCACGGGATTCCACTGGATTAAGTTTAGCAAATTTATTCCCTAACAATATTTCTAAAAACAGAGTAAAACAAAACAAAACAGATCATCTGGGTTCTCAAAGTTTCAGAGCTTGCACAGCGCCAAAATTACCAACGTCTTAACATGCCAGCCTGTTGAGAACACCGAAAGTTCCTCAGTCCAGCTGTTTTAACATCTCGGTTTCAGCCTCCTCCTCTGTAACACAGCATGGCGTCCAGACTCCTCCTCTGGACGCTCGGATTGGCTGGCAGGGAGCCTGCCTACCTCCGTCAGTCCATATTTGGAATTACAGCATTTGGTCCTGGCTTCCTGCTTCAAACGTCCAGGGGGGTTATTTCAAAGACGGACATCTGTCCGACCCCCAACTGTGTCCCCATGGGGGTCCAGCACAGTCGCCTGGATCCTTCTCCACAGGCAGTCAGTCCCAACTGTTTGTCCTTCTCATGCGAGTTGGCACCTTCAGGGTTTCCCATGATTAGAATTGAATCCCGGAGACAATTCAATTCTGGTCCATGTCAGATCTACAACCAAATGGCCTCAGAAGATCAAAGACCATTTTCTCCTGAAGGGGGTTGGAGGTTGGAGCTGCATTCCTGAAACCTCTTTACATATGCAATTATCAGGAAGTCCCTTTTAATTGAAATGACTGAAACCCACACACAGTAAACCTGAAAGAAAACCTTCAAAGAAATAAAGATAAGAAAAACCTAGGAGAAATAAGAACCACAAAAAATAAATTCCTTCAGTTTCCCTCTCTTGACCTCACGAAGTGAGGTCACACAAAAAATAAAAACACATCATCACATCATGCAATCAAAACAGCTGTGGTCTCAAGCCCTCACAATCTTTAGCAGAACCAATGTGCCCTTCAAAGGTGTGAATGATCTATTCATAAGTGTAGGAGCGAAAACCTGTCAGCGCTTGCATTAACCATCTTTAAGAAACGTTCAGTTGGACAGGGAAAATTCTCGCTACGGTCCCGTGCCCCATAGGCGACCATCCCTAAGGATACTTATGCTTCATTAGATATTTGGCACATTGGCATTTACAAAGAACAAGACATAAAATAGTAAAGACAGAAAAATAAAACAAAGTCAAATTTAAATTTAAAAAAGTCAAAATATAAAAGTACAGAAAAATAAAATATTCAAAGTCAAACTTAAGTTTAAAAAGTGAAAATATAAAAGTCAAATTCAAATTATTCTAAAAAGTAAACGATACTAAGACAATAAAATAGCGCTTCCTGTAAGGAAAAGGAACACCTGGAATATAGGGGGGGGGGAATTGAGAAATGTTAAAGCAGAACAAAATCACACAGACGACGAGAAGAAAAAAGAAAATTGTCAAAGATAACAGCAAGCAATTTTGTAAAATGCAACCAAGACCAAAAGGTCATTCTGGGCCTCAAACATTCGCGTCCTTCGTCTGCATGTCCCACAAGCTCTGGTAAGCTTGGACCTGGCCTCCTATGGACTTCTCAGTAAGCCTATTAGAGATTGGACACATGGTGATACAACAGAACGGCTGCAAAAGAACTTTGGGTGTCCACTGCTGTTGTACGGTTCTGCCAAGATGATTCTGCTGTGGGTCTAAGTATTTGTTAGTGTCAGATACTTAAAAAATAAAAAAATATATAAAAACAATAACCAAGAACAATAACAAAACACAAAAGACAATGAGACAAGAATCAATATACGCACGCGCAGGTAAGAGCAAATATGATGGAAAATGTCCACCACATTTCTCTTCTCAAAGGTCTGCTTCCCCTCGTGCTGTTTTATGAAGAACACAAGTGGGAAGATACAAAAATCAAGAAAAAGAGAAAAGTTTATTATGGGGCTGTCGTCTAATGACCCAGTCGTAGAACCTACTCATCCTTGCTGTGGATGAGAGAAAATCAGATGAACAGACACACAAAGCTTTAAAAATTTAAAAATGGTCAATCTGCGTTCCCGTTTAAACATTCTTTCTAGACAAATACATTTAAACGATGATAATAAAATATTGTCCTTCTTTTAATCATTAAGACCTCTTTCGTCCCTCTCCCTCTCTTGGCCTGGGGTTAAGCCCCAGGACACAAACACATAAAACGAATTACTTGTAATGCAAAAACATAAAAACAATAAACAGTTTGGTGCACCGGTAAGGTGAACAGGCGTCCTGTCCACGCTCCTGTAAAGGCAAGGTCACAAGAGGAAATAATACAACTGCAACAGAAGATCTTTCATTAATTGCAGGCAGAGTTCGGCAGTTGGTGCTGCGAGCGGGATGTCATCAGCCTACATCATGAAAACACAAACCTCTTATAGCATAATGTTCTGTCAGAGAGACTTTAAACAGTGATTAAAAATGCCAGAAGGATTTTATGAACCCCTCTGTACTATAATGCGAATAATTGTGTGCTATTTTTATGTGATGGAAAGCAAAAGAAGACATGTGCTTAAGCAATAGCAACAAACAACGCACCTTGTGGGGTTAAAGTTGACAGCATGCAATGTAGATCAGGGACGGATAGGTTTTAAAATAATGGTGACGTCGTCAACTTAAATTAGCATTAGCTTAAATCATATGCAATTCATCTACTTTTTAAAACCGGGTTCAAAGATGTACACCATTAAGAATACGAATATTCAATGACACCATAGTTCCACAGCCCAGACTGAGTTTCCTTCATCCCTTCATCTGCTTCAGTCACTCAGCTGCACTGAGATCTAAAACCTGTGCTCCTGTAGTTACCTGAGTCACCACCGGGGGGACGGTGAAGAATGAACGAACATCAACTGAACCTGTGGACCATGAATCATCAGAGAGCGTTTTTAACATCACCTCTGCATCTTCATGATCTGTCTCCTCTCTGCTGCGATGACCAACAATGCAGAAATGGTTTAGAAATCAGGAGTCAGTCAGTCGTTGAAGGCAAAGTTAACCTGTACATTTTTATTGAGGGAGGAAAGTGAACACCTGAAAAAACACAATTTTGCCAATATGTGTTAACTTCCCGCCCAGTCAGGGGTCCGAGTTGCAGAGCCTCATGACTAGGGGGAGTGCTAAGTGAGGTACAGCTGTGTACCATTGCATTTGTGAGTTTGTGAATGCAAAATAAACTGTTAAACCCACAGGACCACTATATGTTAGTGTAGTTGAAATGCCAGGTATGGCCTGCTACCTGATGAAATGCTTCCTGATCAAACTCTCTGTCGTAATAGAGCGTGCAGTTCAGGTCATCGGAGGCGGAAAATGCTTCTAGGACAGGGTTCGTGGCTTCTATACCTGAAATTCATGTACACACCTGGCGTGTCAGGGGCCCTTGGAATTCTGCAGTGGGGGTTGGCTGTGGGGTGTGGCATGGCATCCAGTCTGAAAGAATGCTGGCTCCTGCTTTGACAAGAATGTCCCGTCCCAACAGATTCACAGGCGTGTGTGGTAAATGCACAAATGAATGTTCCATCATCTGGTCAAAAGTCAGTCAGATGGTCTTTTGCCGGTTTTGAGGAGTCAGATGTTCATTTGTCAGAGCTGATGGAGGCAACTGGCAGTTTATGGAAGAACATGTCGCACCAATGTCCATTAGACTCATCATGGAGTTACCTCTGAGCTTGACAGGGACCATGGCTCCTGCCTCGCCAAGTGGTATTGTCCGACTTGTCACCCCTGTGGCCCTCGCCACGGTGGGGGAGGGGCTTGGAGCGGTTGTGGGTACTGTTCATTCCGCCACACCCTCTGTGCATTCTGCTGTTGGGTACCTCGTTGTGGGCAGTCGGGCCCATTTGTCCTGAGCGCCACAGATGCCATGTCCAGCTGCTCCTGGGGGTGGGTCCCCTGGGTGGGTCACGTCTGACAAGATATCCGCCTTTTTTTCTGTCCCGGCCTCCGATACCTGAACATTGCTGCAGGTCCTGAAGGTATTTAAACTCATCATGTTATTTGCTTTGTTTAAATTTGTAACACCTTTATTATCCCAAGTGGATTTTTCAGTTGTTCAACTTCTCCCTCTGCCCTGTAATGTGCTCTGCAGTGATGAATCAGATGCATGTTAAAATCGACTCTTATCACCTGCCAGACGCTCCACCGCATTCTTCATGTGTAAATTCATGCCTTCAATTGACTAGGAGTGCTGACCTGAGGGTCAGACATTCCTGACTCAGCCCCCTCCTGTGAAGGTAGTGAGCTGCGGGGGGTGGTAAACTTCTGCGCCTTTTGTCACTCACCCACGAAGCCGAGGGGGTTTTCTGCGTAAAGATTTATGAGGTCTCAGGATAGGAATGCTCTTCTGCTTGGAAAGAGATTTAGAAATTTATTAGTCATGTTCAGTCTTCACCGTCTCCAACGCCGTCAGGTGATCAGTAATGAAAGCCAGCAAAGGGAAAAATCCCTAAAATTTTCTTTGTCCGAAATGACGGACATGGAGCAAAATCTTTGGGAAATATATTTTCTTACATGCATTCAGGCCGCTAATCATTCACTCTTAATCAAGAAACAAAGACAAATTGTTTTGACTTACCATTACTTACTGTACCAGGACTTACTGTTCAACAAAAAGAAATTTGGAGAAGTACTAAAAGCAGCAAAATCCCACAATTTAACATTTTCCTCATTTAACCAAAAACATTATTCACACTCTAAAATACAGACAATAACTTTTAACCATTTTTGCAAAAGACATAACACAACAAATTAGGTACCTTACACATAAAAATAAACCATTTCATTGAAATGAATCATTCATAACTAGCATTTAACATTCATGTTCCCTCTTCTTCTGTTCTACCAGACCCTGCACCTTCTTACCACACCTTTCCATGTCCACAGACCCTCCATTTCACTTCCCATGGCTTTCATTTCTAGCTTTACTTCACTGCTTTGTCCATTTTCCATCTCAGTTATTTTCTGATAACACTTTTCAAATACTATTGATTATGATTCAAACAAACAAACCCGCCACTCATTCGCTTCTCATCCAAACAGCAGTGCACAAGATTAAAAAAACATTAAAACGAAATTAAACAAATTTAAATGTCAATAAAACTTCTTCGAATAAAGCTGAACTTAATTCACGGTTATTAGGACATACAAACAAATTAGATACATGTATTCACAATAAGAAAACAGAAATAATTGCAAAATTATTTTACACAAAATGTATTAGACCGATGCTACCTTACCATGTTTTTGAAAAGATTTGGGGAACCTTCCGAGAAACTAGTTTTCGTTCGAACAGAGACGGCTGCCTGCTGCAGCCATGCATGCAGTCATCTCGCCGTGGTGGCAGAGGCTTCCGTCGGAGGCGCAGCACTACTTAAAACCCTTTTTCTGCGAACTGAAAACCCACTGAAATTTGTTTTTAAACGACGTCTTACAACCGAGGTCATGACCACGCTCGATAACGACGATCCCCGCCATGATTTTACCGCAGATTAGATCCCAAACTCTAACTGTAAAAGTTTAGCGTGTTTCGCCATTACGATTTCCGGGGACGCCGGCTCGCCGTCCACGTGGTACTAACAAAGCCAATCATAGCTGCCGACGCAATTTTTGCTAGGACTCCGTCACGCTTACCACGTGGTACAGACGAAACCAATCACAGTCGTCTACACATTCGAAAACAAGTAAAATGTCCCGTCATTGGTCCGTCCGATGTAAACATGATAAGCAAGATGGCTGCGTCCGTAGAGCAGACAATACACAGGGAAATGTGGAAAATACAGTTAAAATTCACAGATTTCAAACACTCTTTCATCCCATTCTTTCCAAAATCGCATACATTTCATTCCATTCATCCTCATTCAAGCCATTTTCACCGCTGTTGTCAAGTCAAGTCGTCAGCGTCGTCTGTCGTCAAAACAAATACACCGGTTTCCTCATATTTTCTGTGTAGTGCACCTTTCATTTTTATTGTGAATCTCTCTGTGGTTTCTCTACGCATTAAAAATAATAATTTGTGAAGGTTCGCAGCCTTGCTGGTGTTTCCGAAAATCCTAAAACGCGCAAAATTAGTTCCTATAGTAACACTGTTTTTCGTGAACGGGTTTCTTCACAGGCTCAATAACAGACGCAAACCTAGTTAATTTTAACGTAATCCAAATATCACACGCTCCCAATTTAGTGTTTATTCAATTTTTGACAGGCTGAACAGACAAAACCTGCACAATTTCCTAAGATTCAATTTCATACATTTCCTAAGTCCAATTTGCTGTTTCAGGAGTGTGAACCACAACTTATTCGGGTGCGTTATGCCGTCCACATACTTTACTTCCCCAAAATTTGAGTTATTCACTAAAAGAATAACGTAATCAATATGCAGAATTTACGAACAGGTTCCTGCGTTACCTTTCTTGTTTGAGGCCTCGAGGGAAGTCAACCACGTGAAGGACACCACCCGTTGCCGACAGTCTCAGAAATCTTGTAATAAAACCTTTATGATCCTTTTATCCGCGTTGCGATTCCGCGTCCCTTCCCCACTTTTCACGGTCAGGGTCACCAAAATTGTTGGAAAAATAATCTGTCGCTTTGAGATTACTTTCCTTGCGTGTTCAAAAAAAGTCGAGGGGAAGAAACCACGGGATTCCACTGGATTAAGTTTAGCAAATTTATTCCCTAACAATATTTCTAAAAACAGAGTAAAACAAAACAAAACAGATCATCTGGGTTCTCAAAGTTTCAGAGCTTGCACAGCGCCAAAATTACCAACGTCTTAACATGCCAGCCTGTTGAGAACACCGAAAGTTCCTCCGTCCAGCTGTTTTAACATCTCGGTTTCAGCCTCCTCCTCTGTAACACAGCATGGCGTCCAGACTCCTCCTCTGGACGCTCGGATTGGCTGGCAGGGAGCCTGCCTACCTCCGTCAGTCCATATTTGGAATTACAGCATTTGGTCCTAGCTTCCTGCTTCAAACGTCCAGGGGGGTTATTTCAAAGACGGACATC
>JAUDJI010001503.1:0-10410 GCA_037389245.1 Oryzias sinensis
CCCCGGGCAACCACATCCGTCACCCAGGCCAGGGCCAGCAGGACCGCCGTGAGGCCCCCAGAGCCAGAGAGCAGGGAGGCATGGGGGGAAAGAGGGCGCTGGCCCAGCCCAACCAGGAGAGCAGCCCACCCCGCCGCGCCAGGAGGGCCCAACTCGGGGCCCCACCCAAGAAGGGTGCACACAGCCCCAGATGAGCACCTCATCACCACCCAGGAGTTTTGGGCATCCCCCCACCCCAACCCCAGGTACGAGCCAGGACCCCCCAAGGGAGACCCGCTCCACGCTCCAGGCAGCCACCCACCGGCCAACGGTTGATCCAGAAGGGAGCAAGGCAGGGGCCAGCCGCCCCCGCCCAGGAGGGGGGAACCCCGGGGAAAAGGGGGGCCCACGAGGGGTGTTGTAAACATGGCCCGACCATGCTTGGCCACAGTTGGAAATTTGGCGAGGCCCAGCACCCGGAGGCAGGGACCAGAACCCACCCCTCAGGGACACGGACACCCCCGGCTCAGGTGTGATGTGATCCCCGGCTTCTGGCCTTGCCAGAAAGCTCAGGGATCCCCCTCCCTGCATGGAGAGAGAGCCGCCGGGCCCAGGAAACCAGCACCTAGGGGACATGGCTGTCGTTGCCAAGGGTCCAGTACCCCCCACCAGGGATGGGGTAGGGGACAGATGGTCCAAGGTCCCATATTCCTTGCGAAATGCATGTGTGTGTGTGTTTGTGAGGGTGTGTGTGTGCATGTGTGTGTGTTTATGTTGGAATGTATGTTTTGAGGGGTGAACGGTGTGTGTACTAAGGGGGTGCAGTTAAAATTGGCGGGTAGGGCACTGAGGGGACATCTCTTGATTACTCACAGTGATGTCCCATCACCCTCCCCACCAAGGGGCCCTAAATATCTGGGGTGTGGTTAAAATTGGCAGGTAGGGGGCTAAGAAGACTTCTGCTGCTTACTGGCAGTGATGTCCAAGCACCCCCCCCCCCTACCAAGGGCCCTACATGTCTAAGGTGCAAATAAAACGCCCCCTCCGGAGCAAGTCCACGACCCCCAGGCGCCGGCCCTGGGAGAGCTCTGATCAGGCTTCGACGGGACAGAGGCAGCCAACCGGCCGGGCCAGCCACCGATTGCCTCAGCGGAGATCCCGACCCATCAAACCCCCAAGGCCCCAAGGTGGCTTGTCGCCCCCCTCCCCACAGGACAGGGCCGACAAGCCACCCCCCACCCACCCACCCCAGACCCCGCAGCCCCAGCCTACTCTTTTTACTCTCTTTTTTTTACATCCTCTCTTACTTCGTGGGGTCCGACGAAGTTTATGGTTGAGAACTGGAATGGTGAAGCAGGTTCAATCCACTCTGGTGGTAATGAACTCATTATTTGTTGAGAGTTCTTTGATTTTTCTTTTCTGCAGATTAAACAGCCATCAACAACTCGTTTTATGATTCTTCGACCTTTTATCACCCAAGATTTGGTTCTCAGTCTTAACAAAGTTGCGGCAATTCCCTCATGGTTTTGATTATGGGCTTCTCGAGCTAACAAAGTAGATACCCAAGCATCATGAGGTAAGATTGGGACATCAACTTTATTTTCTCTTAAAACCTGCATCTGACGACCGCAAACCAATAATCCAGACTAATCTGTCAGTCGTGGTAGCAGGAAGAACCATGTCCTCTTGTGCTACAAGAAAAATGTCACTTAGGGCATCCTTTCTTTCTTTTACAGAGATGATTCCAGCCAATGGAACTCCCTCCCACTGTGGTTTTTCCATGGTCTTGTTTTTCCCTCCAAATCTCTTTGCTGCTCTCCACATCCATGCAACAGTTTTAATTAGGCGAGTTAAACAGCTGAAACATTTGACGTCCACATGTTTTCTGATAGCTGAACCTGCATATGGTCTTCCTAGTTTTGGTTGACCTTCAAATGGATTTTCATTAACTCTTTGGCTTCTTTGCTTGGGCTCTTGTCAGTACAGCAATGAATGACTTTTTTTTGCAGTTTATTGACTTTTCCCTTTGCAGCAGTTGCCGGTTCTTTGGCTAAATTCACAGGCCATTCCGCTTCTAACAAACTCAAGAATTTCGGACCATTTTGCCACTCTGAGTTTTCATTGAGATTTTCTGCCTCAGTGCCTCTTGTGAGAATGTCAGCAATATTTAAGGAACCAGGAATCAAATGCCAGTCTTCCATTCTTGTGCTCTTCTGGATCTCTCCAATCCTATTTGCGAAGAAGGTTTGGAAACCATAGCTTTCCCTTTGTATCGCACTAAGGACTGTTTGGCTGTCAAGGAGATGGTGCCATCTTTTAATTTTAATTGAACTGTGACTTTTGAAATACACTTTTAGGCGAGATTGCGAACACAGCTCTGCTCATTTCAGACTTTACAGCGTCCCCTTTAAGGTCCATTGGAGTTTATTTGGCTTTGTATTAAACAAGTCTAATTGTAGGTCCTTGCTCCGTTTCCCACCTTAGGTACATTACAGCCCCGTGGGCATGTTCACTCCCATCACAGAATGTAACTGCCACAGGATCGCTGAAGAAGCCTCCTGGAGTCAGTGCCCTGGTAAACTTGATTTTGGCAAGTTTGACATGTTCTTCGAAGAGTGAAACTACTTCTTCTCGAAGACCATCTGAGAGTGCCATGTCCCACGTTTCGTCAACTGAGCACTTCTTGTCTTTTGCCTCTTGAAAGGCTTTTAGCACAATTATAGTACATTTCTGCTTGATCCTAAACCAAGTGGATCAATCCTGATACTTGACTGAGCAGCTCCCTTTCTTGTCATTGGGTTTGGTGTGGATGGTCTGATTTGGTCTCTAGATGGATCTTGTCCAAGTCACATTTTCAGTTTGGCTTATTTGATTTGGTAAAATTATGGGTTTTGTGTTAGGCTTGTCTATCTCATGACTTTCTTTTTCCCTTCCACCTTGACTCCTGACCGGAAAAGACCCATGGCTTAAGTTCAAACCTCTACTTTTAAGGATCTGCTCTACTTTGTCTGTTATGGCTTTCAGTTGTTCAGTGTTGTTGTGGGAGATGAACGTAAGAATTGTGCTTGATAACATAGTGTTCCTCTTCAAACTGAGTGAAAGCAGGCAAGTTGGCAGTTTCTTGCATTGCAAGCTGTGCAATACATCCTGCGGGCTTATCACCCATATTTACCCTGGTGATTGCATATTCTTGCAGTTCTTGGTCTTCAGAGTCTCGCCAGAGGAATCTATGCAGATGCATTTTCTGGTCCTCCAACCAAACAGAATTCTACATCTTCCTGATGTCTCCTAAGGCAGCATAGACTTCACACCAAACCTGAGGACAGCATGAATCTGGTTGAGGACATCAGGACCCTTCATCAGCAAATCATTCAGACAGACTCCTTTGAACCTTTGACTGCTCTTCCTCACGGATCGTATTGGAGTAGTAGCAGAGTGGGGATTAGGTGCAACGAGATGGCTGATGTACCACACTGGTCCAGTCCAACCACTGATGATGTCATTTGTCAGTTTCATCGCTGCTTTTCATTCAACCATGTCATGAACTTGAACAGTATAAGCAAGTTTCCACTCCGGATCTTTACTTAGCTGCCTTTCTGTTTTGAAGAAAGTGGCCTCTACTGCCCTTCGAGTATTAGCCAGACATGCTGGATCTTAGACCCAAGGATAATTGGCATGCTAGTGTGGTTCTCTGCTGTGACTATCACCTTCAGTGTAGGTAAGCCCGTCTTTTACTGCTTGAAGTTCTTTTTCTTCAGCGAGCATCATTTCTTTACCACCTGGTTGACAGTTTCCACAATGGCATCTACCGCACTGTCCACCGAACACATGCAGCGCCAATACTGTCCCATTTCCACCATTCAAGGAAGTCATGGATAGTAGTTGCAGCACTTGACTTTTCCAATCTCTGTACAGTACGGACATCTTGCGGAAAATTCTTGAATTTGCTGTGAACCACCTCTTCATATCTTGCAGCAGCTGTTCTCAGTGATCTCACAAAGTGTGTTTTTGACATGTGAGGAGAGACGGTCAACTCTTCAAAGAGCTTTGGATGAGTTTCTTCAACTGTTTTCCCAAAGGTCCATCCCACAACACAAGATCTCCAACAGATTTAACTTTTTGTGGTGCAAGTTGTCCTTCTCTGTGGCTTATGAGTAGTTGTTTTTTGGGGGGGGCCTCTCTAGTTCAGCTAGTTGAACATCTGGGAAGATTTTTTTCACAGTTTTTGCTGCATTGGTAATGTTGGCTTGGGATTGTAATGGGTTGTAAGATAGCGGAAGGGTGTAAAAAAAGGAACCAGCAGAGGGTTACTTCTGCGCCAACAGCTCACAACTCAGAGGGACATTTCCAATGAGCTCCTACGACTGTGCAGAAAATATGTGTTAGAAAATGACACGTTTTTTTATTTTGGGTTAAAAACTTCATAACCTTAATTAAAAGACCACTGGGAATGCTTTTACAAAAGATAAAAATATAGTTGGAACTTAAAAAAAAGAGGTGAAGAAAGTAAATTGTTACATTTCCTAACATTTAGGAAATCTAAAACTTCTACCATGTGGGAAAATCTATAGGCCACATTAAATTGCCATTTCTTTATATTTACACTAAACCAATGCAGTCTATACCCTTTAATTTTCATTTACATTTTATTTGCCATGCTTGCCTCACAGGATTTGAACCTTACTTTAATGACAGACGGTGTTAAGTAATCATCTAGTTCCACTGAAATTTCCTCTTGAATTTAGGGTTTACAGGTAAAGTTTAAAATGATTAAAATAAACCACTTCACTCAAAAAAGGCCAAAAATGTCTTGATATAGATCTATACATACATAAAAGCCTTAGCTTTAGTTCCAAAAAAGATAAATGAAGGAGAAAAGGAAATAACTTTACAATACCAAAAAAATGTTTTATTTTAATTCAAAGCACCCATAAATGAAAAGTATACAGCTAATGTTTTATTCTTACTATACTGTTTGGGGCAAGTCTACAAATTTTCAATTAAAAGCTGCTTTTTACGTGGAAGTATGAAGCTGTTTTCGCTGCAAGATTGAGGGATTTGGGGTAAATCTTTGCAATATCCCTGGTATATCCCTAAATCTTCCCATTCACAATGATGTGCACTGCATCCTGAATGGAAATTGAATATTTCTGTTTGGCTGTTCTGTTCCCAGTTGATCTTTCATCGCAGACAAAAGATACCTTTAAAAAAAGACGCAATCTTAATGGCATTTTTATAAGATCTTAAATGATCTTTAGTGTCTCACACTGAGAGTCAGTAAAGTTTTTTTGAATCTTTAGAAAAACTATTTTTTTGCTTAAAAAAAAGACCCAGTATAAAGAACAAACTGATCTGTTAGTTTATCTAATGTAATCCACAAAAGGAGAAAATAATCAGTTGCAAATGGGCAGAAAAGGGCATTTGATATTCTGTAAAGTTTTTAAATGACATGAGAATGTAGCATCCATAACAGGTTATAAGCATGTTTAGTGAATTACGTCCAATGCATTGCATATGCAGCTTTCCACAAATTTTAGGTTCATTGAGTATGTTTTTCAGAAGATTTTGTATTTCTGGTAACAAAATGCCTGAACATTTTTCAATTATCTGCAGCGGATAACTCTACATGTGAGCATGTGTTTGATTTTTGAGGGAAGAGTGTTTTTTTTCTTTATAACTTACACTGGGGTGTCTGAAGGGTCCACTAACTTCAAAACTCCAGTCTAACTACTCTGTCAATTCGTTTTGGGCAATATAAGTCTGAAAATATCTAATTTGGTGAGTTGCTCAGACTCATGTCACATCATATTACCAGCTCAAGGAGGAATCACCCTGCCTCCCCATTTTTATCCCCAGCTCAAACAACCTTTAATTCAGGCAGAATTTATTGAACATTGAAAGTTCAAGTAAAAAGTCTATAACAGCCATGTCTCATAAAGAGTCATGGGGATCTTTTAGTCTTTAAAACAAAGAGTTCATTATGTCAATTATCCATTTAAAGACCAATTCAGATGGAAATGGTGTTTTTAGATTTTTTTTATGTTATTGTGGAATTTGTTTTACGATTGAGGACATATTTAAAGAAAATGAAGCTTAAAATTGCTCTCGAGCATTGCAGTGACATGCAGTCGGCAGGCCAAAAGCTCTTTGCTCCTCTCTATTCTGATGCATCCACGTAGAAACAACTTTGTTTTCCTCGTCTGGACAGGTATCTGGCTCCAAAATTTACTGTTGGATAGCTGGATAGCTCCAATATTGCTAGCCATTTTTGTTGCACTTGTATTGTTAGGTTGGGGTTGTGGGTGGTTGTAAGTTAGTGGGAGAGAGTGTAAACAGATGGATGGCGGGATGTGGGGACGGGCTTTCTCCGCGCCAATAGTCCTGCCCACAACTCAGAGGCAAGTTTTTAATGAGCTACTGCAAATCTGCAAAATTTCTGACACAGACTTTTTGATTGTGCCTAAAAACGGCATAATCATGGCTAAAAGACAACTGAGAATGCTTTTTCAATAGATCAAAAGATGATTGAAGTGGGATGTTTAGGAAAACCTGTGGAGTTTGTATACACTTTAGAAAAAAACAACTCACAGTAGTCTGACAAGAACTGAGCGTGCTCTCACAACGCACCCTCGCTCACTCATCCAGTCTCTGCCAGGCAGACCTCTCCACTTAACAGCGCTTGTAAATCATGCGCTCAACATCACTGGAGAAAGATTTGTCAAGTCCAACGCCTGCCTGATTCAGCACCTCTGTAACAGTCCTCAAGGTGCATGGCACACCAAGGCACGTGGAAAAGGTTGGGTCAGATGGGGACATTGAAGAAGATGATCAAACTATCAATAGTGTTACTTGCCAGATAACATGTTTTAGAAAGAAAGGCTCTCTCTGGTGTCAGCCCTTGAGCGGGGCTGGATTAATACCGCTTTGTGCCTTGGGCACACAACGTGCCAAGGGGACGATCAAAAAAGGCATATTGAGTGATTATAGGCAGGCCCCAAGTGTTATGATGCAGAAATATGATCATTAAAGAGACCACACATATTTAAGGTTTTTTATTATCAGAAAATTAATAATTAGGCATCTTGTTTTATCATGACAAGGAAATAAAAAGTAAAAAATGAGTCACATCTGAAAAAGAACTGGATTTTTTAATGTTGAAGGACACAGAGCCCACATTTCTTTTATTTTCAAGGATAACATTATTGAAGTCTTATGGTTAGTTATGATACATATTTTTTGTTTTTGACAATGATGCCTCTTGTACAATGTCTTATCACCCTCTGGGAGCAGCCTATTTCATTTCCAATCAAGAATCAAATTGCTGGTTGAAAGAAAAAACTGTCCAAAATTGCCCTGGGTATTGATGACTTTAGGCGCCAACCTCCCACCAGAGGCAAGGTGGGGTTCAGTGTCTGCAAGGTGGGGTTCAGTGTCTTGCCCAAGGACACTTCCACTCATGGGCGTGCAAGGCGGGAATTGAACCTGCATTATTATGATCATGGGTTGACCGCCCTACCGCTGCACCACAGCCTCCCATATATATATATATACACACACAGATCTATCTATCTATCTATCTATCTATCTATCTATCTATCTATCTATCTATCTATCTATTCATCTATCTATCTATCTATCTATCTATCTATCTATCTATCTATCTATCTATCTATCTATCTATCTGGAGGATGCAAAATGTCTAATAGTTGCCTGTACAATGGTCCTTGTTGATAAGGCCACACTTTGCTGTTTTATTTAATGTCTTCATGAAGTAAAAAAAAATGTCTTGCAAAGAGTGAAATCCAATAAAATGCAAAGAGAAGCCCTCAAAGCTGTAATGTGAAAAGAAAAATCAAGGCATTTGGATGGCAGCTTTTGTTGCACTTATAGAAATTTCTGAAGAGGAAGAGCTTTAAAAGGTTATACATTAATTCTCACAATGTTACTTCGGCACGTGTTGCCCTGCAAAGATTTTAAACCACTCTCCATAGACACCCTTTGTAGTAATTTGAAGTACAAAAAAAATATGTTAAAAAATATGTATATCTTCAAGTGCATCTTATGTTTTTGCTGTATTTGAATCAAAGGATACCCAGGGCTGTATGATTATGACCCATGCATTACTCATATGAAAACTAATTACTGAGGGAAAATAAAAGACAACCAAAACAAACAGTGAATCCTAAGTAAAAAGAAATGTCTCTCTGCTGCAGGCTTTCAGTTTAGTCTCAAATACATATAAACAAGAGTATTTTTTCTTTCATTTAGTACCATTTGACAATGCTTAATTTATCTCTAAAGGTAAATTACTTTAAAATTGTACATTTGTTTAGATGCTTCCGGCATTTGCATTATGATATAAAACTAACAGAACAAAGAAGAGCATAGGCTGGGATGCAAATTTTAATTGGTACATAGCAACTTTATAATGTCAATAATTAATAAAAATAATTGTGGGCTCTTTAATATGAATGTAAAATAGGAAGTTTGTGCAAGGTCTTGAACTACGTATTGTAACACGTCAACCGTTTACGCAATAAACATAATTCCAACTGATTGTGATGCTGAGAAAAGCAGCTTTGCAGTGATATGCAACACTTTATATTGACTCTACGCCCCTTTGCTCCACAACTATATCAATTGATTTACATTATTATGTAAACAATTCATAATTTTATCCTGTTATAGCCCGTTTTTCATGTTTTTTTGAGGTTTGACATGTGCATGTGGGATTTATCTTATTATAGAAAACACATAATAGAAAATTGGTAATTCTTTTTAGCATTTCTCTTTTTTTAGTGTTTCTCCTTTTAAAAGCCTGTCAATCAAACTGTGGCAAAGACACTCGGATTGAATCGCTAAGTTGTTGTCACAATGGCCCAAGACCACATCCGCAAGCTCGCTGATCTGCCCTGCCCAGCGTGCACAAGTTCAGGTTGTTGCATTGCCTTCACATATTTTAACTGCATCCAAGGCTGGATTTTGTTGTTGGGCGCATATATTTACAATTAAACTTGAAGTCCGCTTACCAGCGAGGGAAAAAATAAAAACAAGGACAAAATCAGGGGACCTTTTTTTATATTTGCCTCAATGAAAACAAAAAAAAAATTTCATAAGTTTCAGGAGGCTGGCTCCCCATCCCACAGCGGATCTCTGTCTGACCGCCAGCTTGCTTCCCGGGAGCCGACATAGTGATCGCAATCACTCCAGCTCCATGAACCCTGCGACAGACTGTCCAGGTTTTACCCGCCTTTGTTTGAGTTAATTGTGAAAATGGTTGGAGAGTCATGAGCTGTGTTTCCATTACACTTATGCACAAAACTTTATCGAAATTCCAGAAATGTAAAAAAAACACAATTTCGCAATTCCAATAAATCATAATTATGCAAATAAACACAAACCAATGCATGCGATAAGTCTTTCAAAACACGGTGTCGGATGAGAACAAGTATTGCTTTAGGTCGATTCTGTTAAAGAACAAGGGATGACGTCACCACAGTACCAGACATACTATTGACAGTCTCTATATTTGTCATTGAGCAAGACACAGAAATGCATGTGAGAAGTCTGTTCAGCAGAATTAAAAAAATAAATGTTCGAACAAGTAAACAGATTTCTGCCACGGCACTAGTGCTCATCATCATCTATGAAAAGAGACGTCAGGGTCTTATTCAGGCCATAGAGAGGCAAGGTCCTTACACATGGGAGCTGATGAATCAATTTTGGGAAATGTGATTTTATAGAGGAGCTGTGGATCCATCAAAACCACATAACATGTTTAACTTTTGATAAGCTGTGAGGTGCTATGGGACGTCTTGTCCTATGGAAAACCTGTGCAATGCTCAGGTTTTCCTACCAAGTCCAATCCGATGTGCGCAATTTCGTTGTTAATGGATTGTTTAATGAAGCTGAAAAACAAAAATGATTGAATTCCAGTCATCCTTCATTAAAGTTTATTTTCTAGTGATTTTTAAAATGTTCTTTTTTCTGTAATTCTGGTGTGTTTTTGTAAATAACGAACTATATTCAACGTGTAAAAATGCAGCCCCAAAATAAAAGAAAGATTGGGGGTGGGCATTATTAAGATTTTCCTTGACCAACTCCTTTTTTTTTTACAATTTACTATTTTGTGTTTGTTAAGTTCATTTTGTGTTTGCAGATAAAATATCAATCTGTTAAAAAAATAAAATAATATGATTTAAAGAAATGTTCTGATCGTTTTTGCTGTTTAAAATTGTGCAAAGGTGCAAATGGAAAAAACTTACAAAATATTTGAACAACAAATGTAGGTTTTTATGTTTAATTAAATACTGGCAAAAAAGAAAGAACATGGAACTGAATATAATGGATTTTGCCATGGTGAGTCATTCACTTTAAGAAAAGCAAAAAAGGCTAAATATTTAAATGTCAAATATGTAAATGGTAAAAGGC
>JAUDJI010001504.1:0-10408 GCA_037389245.1 Oryzias sinensis
TGCAAACAAAAGCAAATATGAGATAACTTATGTACATTATTCCAACATAAATCCCCCCTGTCTATCACGTATTTGCTCAAATCCTCACATCACTTTTAGTCAGCCACTTCACGAAGATTTTCAGCTGTAAGATCATATTCATGAGCACAAATACATTTACACTCGGAGGGTACGTCGGAGACACTTAAACAGCGCCTTCCACGAACAGTCCAGCAGCATCAAGGTCAACATCATCATCATCATCTAGCTTCAAGAGGGGATGCAGCTGGGTCTCCTCAGGTGTAATAGCTGTGGTGATGAGACGATTGCACAAAGAACGCAGGCAAGGAATACAACAGCATCCACACAAGGTCAAAATGGCCATAAATACAGCTATGGACACTAAAGCGGAAGCTACCAGTGAGCGGTACTTCCCAAACACACCCAACCAGGAGTCCCACATGGCGGTATCAACACCGGAATGGTCTTTCATCTTACCATTGAGAGTGCGAAGGCCCTCTATGGCCTTGGTCAGACTGCCGTCTGCAGCGGTGTTGTTAGGAATGAACGAGCAACACTGTTCACCGAACATGGTGCACACGCCACCCTTTTCAGCCAGCAGCATGTCGAGAGCGATCCTGTTCTGGAATGCCATTATAGACGTAGCAGAAAGCTGTTCATGTACAGCTTCAAACCCTTTTTGTGTCCAGTTACCTAATTTTTGGACGTTGTAGTGGATGTAGTTGATCCTGTCCACGTTTTTGTTAATCGTACACCACCAACAGATTGAAGATTCCCAGCCAGCAGCCACCTGATTTACTAATTTATATTCATCTGGTACTCCCCGAGGTACCCCTATGGCGTCTATGTAAGTAGGGTCAGATTCTGTCAGCCACACATCTCGTTTATGTCTAGGACTCCATCTGTGAGGATTAATACCAGATAATTTATCAACCAAACCGCCAACGGTTATAGGAAACACAGAAACGGGTAACAGAAGTGTAACCAAAGCACAATAACCTGTAACACCTCTAGACAATCTGTCGAACAGCCTGCATCTCCACACCACCACCAGATGTCTCCTCGGGACAGCGGAATGAAGTCATTTTGCATGATTATTACATTTTGACAAGATGAACGGTTAAGCTTTCCCAGTTGCACACCTGTCCCAATCCTTTTGATGCAGGTGAAGTTTCCTGGGGCCACCTTTTTAGAAAATGTAGGCTTTTCCTTCTCAGCCGTTGTTAGGGGGAAAACTAAATCCCAAAAGCTGCAATTGTTGTTGGGGTTCGTTGTACTCATTACTTCAATTACACAAGACATTGGAATGATTGCAGGAATTATACGTAGCATCGGTCTAGGTCCCATACAAACTACACAGTCAGTGTTAGTTGCATTTGCCGTTTGCTCCACCATTAGCAACCAATTGTTATTCAAACCAGAGATACCTTTTATTTGTTGGAACACTTCATCAGTGGGGGGCTGCAGGTTTTGAAAGTGCACTCCACCTCTAATGGCCCCTTTACTCAAAATCGGCTTGTGGTCGATGTCATGACCTTCACAAACAATAAATTTAAAGTCTATGTCAGTTGCTGTGGATGAGTAAGCCCATAACAAAAACATCCAACATGAATCTGGTTCCCCTGTGGGATCCAAATGTCCTTTAGTTAAGTCAAATTTTACTATTAGATTCCCATTTCTTTTAGACATGCTTATTTTTGTTTTCTGGTACCGGGCTGCACGCGTTGTTCCCACATGTTTCCATATATTACTCTCATCTGCAACCAAGGTGTTCCAGTCTTTGACGGCGTGGTCATTTGTCATATACCAATAACGATTTGCATAGTAATCTCCATTAATTGCATACCTGTTTCTGTATTTATCGTAATTGCCTTTGTTTAAAGCAGTTAATGGCACAACCACAGTAGTGATTGTGTCTCCAGGTATGCAAATTTGGTTACCGAATAGATAAGCTCGCTGCTCTAAGCATCTATCAGTCACAGATCGTTGTCTTCGAACAAGGGAGAGAGTCACATTTTTTACCTTGCCATTGAAACCGGGCACAGCACTGTGATTTAATTTTGAGAGTCGTAAGTCAAAAATAGGAGTAGTATTTTCTGGGTTTAGTGGGTTTTCTTCAGCCATTTGTCTTTCTGGGCCAACATGAGTGGGTGGACTTACAGTTCTCTCAGTTGGAAGGGTTGGTCCATTTCCATACCCATGTGGACGCCAGTACTGCCAGGTAAGCCATGCTATAACGATGGTTACAATCACAATAACAATACATTTCACACAATTTTGAAAACCTTGGTTTGTCATCTCGACCAATTTTTTTTTTTTTTTTTCCGTCTAAATGGGTCGGTGGCTTTACAGGAGGCTTCACTGACTTTCGGGTCTACCCAAACTCTAAACGTCTGAGTCCACCCTATTATCAGACTTTAGCTCACCTTCCACCTTGGAATTTCCAGTCGAGATTACCTTTTTACAATGGGTCAGGTGAATCCAGGTGGACCTTTCAGCAATTTTGACTGCAGTAGGAGTGGTCAACAGTGCCTGGTATGGCCCCTCCCACCTGGGTGAATACCAGTGTTTTTTCTTGATGCTTCTTATCAGCACCCAATCACCTGGTTCCACAAGCTGGTTTTCCTGCTGAGAGGCAAGAGGTTCTTCATTAGTCAAGTTTTCCCTTTGTTTTTCTAAAACGGCCCTCATATAGTCAGCTAGGTTTGCTTCTTCATTAGTTTCCCATCGGTTTTTAAACTGTGGTAACCTGTTAGGTCTCCCGAAAAGGGTCTCATAAGGTGTTAGGCCTTTTGTACTAGTAATGTTTATGTACAGTTTTACTAAATCTAGGCACTGAGTCCATGGCCTTCCAGTTTCATCAATACATTTCTTCAGCCTATTCTTAATTGTACCATTCATTCTTTCTACTAACCCAGCACTCTGAGGGTGGTAGGCACAGTGATTCTTCAAATCAATGTGAAACATAATTCCTATTCTTTTTACGATTTGATTAACAAAATGAGACCCATTATCACTATAAATTTTTTCAGGTATACCATACCGAGGAATTATATCCTTGCATAATGCTTTGGCTACTGTTATTGCATCAGGATGTTTTGTTGGGAACAATTCAATCCATTTAGAGAATGCATCTATTATGACCAGACAGAATTTTTTCCCTTCACTTTTGTTTAATTCTATAAAGTCCATGTGTATTACCTGAAACGGATATTGGGGAGCTGGAAACCTCCCCCGTCTTGGTCGAAGGTTTCCCTGAGCATTGTGTTTGGCACAGGTGAGACATGCTCTACAAAAATGTTTTGAATAAGAATTAAATCCATAGGTCGTGTAATGTTTGTTTACCTGTCCCATCATTCCCCCCGTTGACACATGAGTCACCCCATGGGTCAATATAGCTGCCCATTTATAAAGATTTTTTGGTAAAATAGGTTTGTTGTCTGGTCATACATATATACCATTTAGGAGTTTAGCATTATGTTTTTTCCAGAGCTCTTTTTCAGGTTCCAAACTCTGTCGTTGCATTTCTTTAAGTATTTCATTGTCAATCTTCTCGTTTTGATTAATTTCTAATGCGAAGGTTTGGATAGGTCTTGTTGCGGCCTCCTTTGCCATTTTATCAGCGAAAGCATTCCCTTTAGAGACGTCATCAACACCTGCTGTGTGAGCTGCACATTTACAAATGGCTAATGTTTTTGGTAATTGAACCGCCACCAATAATGCAGATAATAGGTCCGCATGCGTGACTGGTTTTCCAGTCGATGTTATCATGCCTCGATTTTTCCAATATTGTGCGAAGGTATGTACAGTTGCAAATGCATATTGACTGTCCGTATAAATGGTTACATCTTTCCCTTCCATTAGTTTACATGCCTCCGTCAGAGCTATTAACTCTGCTGCTTGAGCTGAATAATGCGAAGGCAATGGCTCCGCTTTTAAAGCTATGGTTTGAGTCACAACAGCATAACCTGTCTGGGTTTTCCCTTGTTCATTTTTCCTTGAAGATCCATCTACATAAAGTATTTCACCTTTCGTCAGTGGTTGATCCTTTAAGTCGTTTCTGCTCTTCGCTGTTTTTTCTGCCAATTCTTGGCAATCATGCACACTTCCTTCATTAGGAAGTGGCAACAATGTTGCAGGGTTCAAGGTGGTACATCTTTCTATCGTGAGGTGCGGTTGGGACAGTAATGTGGCCATGCAGGATAAGTGTCGCGCAGGCGACAAAAAAGTCAAGTTCGTCTGCAAAAGTAATGCTGAAACTGCATGCGGAACCTTAAGGGTCAGTGGGTGGAACAGTACTATTGTTGCACTTACTTCTACTGCCATTGATGCTGCAATCACTGCTCTAACGCAATGCGGCATTGCACATGCCACACTATCTAATTTTGAAGAGAAATAAGCTACAGGTTTCGTTTTGTCTCCATGTTGTTGGACCAAAACTGAGGTCATATAATTACCTTTGCAGTCTACCATTTGTACAAAAGGTTTACTATAATCAGGTAATGCCAATGCCGTGCTGGACACCAGAACCTGTTTAATGTTACCAAAGGCCGTGTCCGCTTCTTGTGTCCAGGTTACAGGGGAAGTCATTTTTAAATTGTCTTCATACATTAGCTTTTGAAGGGGAGCCGTTATTTCAGCATAGTTCGGTATCCAGTTCCTGCAGTAATTAGTCAGACCTAAAAATGACATCATTTGCTTTTTCATTTGAGGTTTTGGTGCTTGAAGAATTGCAGTTTTCCGTTCTTCCATAATTGTCCGTCCTGCTGCGCTTAAGTTATGACCAAGATATTTTACCTGTTCCCTGCACAGCTGTAATTTATTTCTACTGACTTTGTGGCCTTCATCAGCTAAATGTTTTAACAGTGCCACTGAATCCTGCATACAGGTATTTTTGTCTGGTGATGCTATCAAAATATCATCAACATAAATTAGTATTTGACTCCCCCCTGGAGGTTGGAATTTAGCCATGCTCGCCATCATTAGTTGAGAATAAATAGTAGGGCTTTCACCATAACCTTGCGGTAGTCTGGTATAAGTGTACCTTTGGCCGTCAAATGTGAACGCAAACCAGTACTGGCTGTCCTTGTGGACAGGCACAGAAAAGAATGCATTACTGATGTCTACCACTGTGAAGACGGCTGCATCCGATCGTAACGAGTTCAGTAATGTATGGGGGTCAGGCACACAGGGTGCTCTTTGAATAACTGCATTGTTTACCGCCTGTAAGTCTTGTACCATCCTCCAACCAGTGGAGGGCGCCTGTTTTTTCACTGGAAATATAGGAGTATTACATGGTGAGTCATTGCACTTTATAATTACTCCTGCAGCTATTAAATCTGAAATTACTGGTTTAATACCTTTTTGTGCATCTGGTCTTAAAGGGTATTGTCGAACACATGGTCTATATTCTGTTTTTGGTCTAATCTGCACTGGTAAAGCGCCTTTAATTAACCCTACATCTGTGGGGCCTTTAGACCACAGAGTGTCAGGGAGATCCTTTAACAGACCTTCCTCCTCCTCGGTTAACGCTAATAATCATCTGGCCCAGTTATTTGGTTTTTCTTGCAAATGGACACCCATTTTAACAGAAGTCGTCCAAAACAAAGCCACTCGAGTCAGTCCAGTTGAGGGACTTCCCTGGATGTGGGGTGTTAGTGTTGGAATCCAGTCAACAGCACTTTCCCCCATCCTAACCATATCCCCCAGATCCTGCCACTGCTGATCGTGCCCTTTCAGCACGGAGACGTGTAGGGGGCGCCACATGTGATTGAAATTCAACATGTTTTCTCCCATTTTTACAGCCACAGCTACACTGCTTTGTTCATCTGCATACAAATACGTAAGAGTGATTTTAGTTGGAGTTGCTCTTGCCAGACGCTGTTCATACTCATAGTCTGGAGCAGGTGATTTTTTGTACCACAAAGTCACGTGCATTTCATCTGGAGACATTTCATCTCTTACATCTATGACATGTTTTTTTGCTTCTGCTAAAAGAGCAAGTCCTGTGTTCATTGGAGCTTTATTTACAATATCCAAGGTGTAATAGTAATAGGGGGAGCCTCCCCCTTTTACCACAAAGAGACCTCCTTCCCTCATCTCATTTTTGCGTCTAACTTCAATGTTACCTTGAGCAGTGGGAACGAGTGCGAGGTTTAACAACCACAGTGCATCTCTTCCTAGAAGATTGACCGGACATTCCGGAAACATGAGGACTGATAACTCACAACTGATTCCACAAGGATCTGTTAGTTGCACCAATTCTGACTGAGAAATGTGCACGGTTTCACCATTAGCTGCTCTGACTGAAACTCGCGTGCCTGCAGGCTTCGCTCCTGGAATTGGTTCTTTAATAGCTGTCCTACATGCACCAGTGTCACACAAAAAAATCATCTCAATTCCATTTATCCTCAATTTAACTTCTGGTTTAACATCTGCATAAGCCAACAAATCCTGGAAATTTATCAACACCTCATCATTTCTATCTGACTCATCATTCTGCTTTTCAGGGAGTCCTGTATTAGAAAATGCAAGGTCCCCTGTCCTCTGGCCTAGTCATGCGTGTTCCTTTTTTTCGGGGCAATCCCGAGCTACGTGTCCTTCCTTTCCACAGGTCCAACACTCTGGAAAGGGGTAACCATAAGCTCCTCTCTGACGCCCTCCTCTGCTTCTGAAACCTCTTCTGTTCCGACCTCTAAAACCTCCCCTGCTTCGGCTGCCTCCACCATGATAAAACACTTCTGTTTCTCCCTCAAAAAATGCTCCCACAGTCTTTTTGTTTCTCTTTTCTTTCACTACCTTTTCAGCATGTAGAGCGTGATTCACATACTGCTCTAATGTTCCCGTGGATAAATCAATGTAATGTTTTTGTACCCAACTTCTAATTGCATCTTTTGATCCAGCATGTAAAGCATTTTTAAATTGCTGCTGATAGGGCCCATCTGCTTGTCCATCATCCTCTAAACCAGAGTGAAATTTAAAAGTTGACATCATACGTAGTCTGTAATCATCAAAGCTTTCCTCCTCCTTTTGTTTTATTCTACCAATCTCCGTGTAGTTAGCTCTGCGTCTAAAACGGGCCACTACTCTGTCTCTTAAACCTTGAACTCGTTGCTCCAGTAGACCTGAACCTTGTGTCACAGGGACGTTGCTATCCATAGGATTCCAATCTCCCTGCACATAATGCCAATCCGGCCCTAAAGCGGCCATCCACACCTGCTGCACTTCCTGACCATTCAGATGGTAAGATCGTCTCAAACTTTCCATGTCCTGCACAAACTGATTCACATCTGCTTTGTAAGGAATCACACCTTCTATAGCTTTCTTAACATCTTCCATTGTCCATGTCCTATATACTAAAATAGTTGGGGGTTGATCATCTCCTGCCTGGGGGTTTGCAACCTGGATCATTGGAAATGATTCTGTCTTTGCTAAAGTTTCTTCAGGTGCAGAGGGGAGAGGAGAAAGTCCCTCTCCCATTGTCTTTGACCACTGTAATTTCTGCCCTATCTGTGATCTAGTCAACATTCCTTTTTGAGAGGATTCCCCATCATAAGGTGGGGGATCCTTTACTAACTGGGGGTAAAGAGAGCTGTTCACATCCGCTCCGTGTGGAGCAGGCGCTCCTCCTTCCTGCTCTGTCTCATCCGCTCTGTGACGTGAACGCGCCACGGAGCCTGTTTCGTCATCCTCAGTTCTGTGAAACAACAATTTCCCCCCTCCCTTTGCTCTCTCCTGCACTCTACGGCTGCTCTGCCCTTTTTCCCTTTTTTCAGCCTCTCTCAGCCAAAATTCAGTAGACACAAATCCTGCTTTCTGCATTTTCTTCTGATCTTTTCCTGTCTTTTCTTTAATCGCATCCTGCAATGCAATTATTCTCTGACTGTTTAACCTTCCATTAAATCCATAATCTTTTACCCATTTATCCAAATGCTCAATTTTTGTAGGATCCAGACTTTCCACAAACTTCCAATCCTTGCTCTGCAAACTTTCTCTTGGACTTTCCTTACTCTGTGCCTTTCCCATTTTTCAAACAAAAAACCCTGTTGGTTTCGCAGTTCAAAAACACAAGCTGCAAATTCAGCGATTTGCCAAACACAATAACAAAAAACACAGCAAAACACAGCAACAAAACAAAAAAAAAAAAAACAGCAAATACGGCGATTTGCACACAAAATCACATTAACATTCACAGTCTTCACACACTCTTTACCTTACTTATGTATAAATGCCGGCTTTTTAATTATCTTTAAGTTTTATAGCTCAAAGTTATGTTACTGGGATTTCTTATCTATACACACATATGTGTATTATCTTATTTAACACGGGATTTCACAGGACCCCGCCGTCCTTGCCTGATAGTGTCTAGAATTCTCAGGGCTTTAACTTTCTTTTAAACACGGAATTTAACGGACTCCGTCGTCCAACCAAATAGTACGGGATTTCAAGGACCCCGCCGTCCGTACTTACGGAATTTCACAGGACTCCGCCGTCCTTTCCGTTGTCTTTCTCCTTCGGTATACCGTCAACCTTTTGGACTCCAGCCAACGGGATGGACACCAGTTCCAACAAAGGGTTGACTCACCTAGGAGTCAGCTGTGGCCACAGTCTCCTGGGGCCCACCACGCTCGCTGAAATCCTCAGGTATGTTGGTATCCAGCTCGAAGGACCAAATTAATGTTGGGTTAAAACAGAGGTTCCCAAACTGGGGGGCGCGCCCCCTAGGGGGGGCGCGGAGGTATTGCAGGGGGGGCGCGGTGGAGTTTTTTTTTTCATACTTTATTGACAAACAACATAATACAATAACAATGTGAATGTCTCAGGGGGAATTGAAATGTGTACATATTGCAGAAAAATATAAGAAATAAAAAAAGTATATAAATATGTACACATACATATACAACATAAGACAAAAACAATTATTACTTCAAAAATCTTTGGGGTTTAATAAATTTTAAATCTTTCAAAAATTAAATTAGTTGGAATTGCTTTTTGGTTTTGCAGATGTTTGATAATGGTACATTACTGATTGATTTCACTCAAAAACTGCCCATTTGGCTTTACGGATATGGAATTTTGCCAATAATAAAAACAATTATGTAATGAAGATACAATCTTTGTCTACTTTGACATTAAGGTAACCCAGAATAATGTCTTTATCTAAAAATGTAACAGTTTGTTTAGTTATACTTCCAATATAGTTTCCCACTTCAAACCCAAAACTTATTTGTATTTCTGCAGTCCACAAACAGACGATAAATAGTTTCCTCCTGAGTTCCACAGAATGAACAAAACAGGTCCATGTCCACAAGAAATCTACTCAAACTTTTTTTGGTAGGATATATACAATGCAGTATTTTGAAGGACACCTCTTTTATTTTGTTATTTAGACACTATTTATTACTAATAGTCCAAGTATAAGTCCATTTTATGTCCACAAATTTGGATTCCCAATAAAACCTCCCAGCAGGTAAGGTTGTGGTATGTAAAAGATTTCTTATTTGTTTATTGGAAACTGAATTAACACAAATATCCACATTGTCCAATAAAATTTTCTGGGTTCTTAATTGACTTGTGTTATAAAGCCCTTTAAACAGTTGAAGTAGAACGGCATCTAACACTATTGCATATTCTCTGGGTGGAACAGGAATACCGAATTTTAAAAGAAATTCTTCATACGTCAGAAGAGGTCCATGAGAATTGAAAAGTTGTCTGATTAAAACAATATCATTATCATACCATCTAGGAAAAAAAGTGATTTATTCTTGTATTGTACATTACTGTACAACAAGTTGTTGGAGAAAAATTATGTTTATAAAGGAGTTTCCAGGCCAGCAGGGCTTGTTTGTAAAAGTTTGAAAGTTTTGTGGATAATTTTTCAATTTTACAATTACATTTTAGCAAGAATTTAATGCCTCCCATTGTGTCAAATATATATTTGGGAAATGCATTCCAGATATTGTCTTCCCCTTTCAATAAATTACTTAACCACTTTATTTTAAAAGAGTTGTTTAAAGTTTCAAAGGTTAATACATCCATGCCCCCATTTTTTCTGGTGTTACACAAAACATTTTTCCTCAAGTAATGACATTTTTTCCTCCAAAATCAAATAATGTTTTGCTTAATATATTACAGATGTGTTTTGGCATTTCTAAAGACAGAGACACATAGACAGATCTAGAGATTCCTTCAGCTTTAGATAACAGAATTCTACCGTTCAGAGAAAGATTTCTCATTAACCACATATAAGGCACGGTGGAGTTTAGAAACAAAGGATTTGTATGTTTGTGTCAGTGTGGGGGGGCTCGAAAATATTCTAATTTTCAGAAAGGGGGGCCCTGCAGAAAAAGTTTGGGAACCACTGGGTTAAAACAACCTCCAACATCAGAATAACAACATGAAGGAAAGA
>JAUDJI010001505.1:0-10407 GCA_037389245.1 Oryzias sinensis
GTGACAGTGATCTCTGGGGTCCTCACTGCAGCAACCGCTGTCAGTGCTTGAACAGTGCTAGATGTAACCCCATCACCGGGGCCTGCGTCTGCACTGACGGCTACCAGGGGTGGCGCTGCGAGGAAACCTGCGACCCCGGCTTCTACGGGAAAGACTGCCAGCAGCAGTGCCAGTGCCTGAACAACGCCACCTGCAACCATGGAACCGGGGAGTGCGTCTGTGCTCCAGGCTACAGCGGAGCTTTGTGAGTGGCTGCTAGACTCTCAGTTACCACAACGAGTTCACTTCATTATTTCTCCCACAGGAACACAGTGATGCAGATCAGAACTATTAACGTGGCAATTCCATGTCAAATGTACATTAAGGGAATTGACCTTTAAAAGAAGAGCAAAAATAGTTTTCTTCATCATTCAACTGCTTCTTTAATGGATTTGTTGATTTTTTTGTGTGTGATATTTTTATCAAATGTAGTATGAATTATGTCAGCATATAGAATTCGTTATAAAAATAACGAGTGATGTTTGTTCAAATCTTTTGTGTGATTTTTGTTCTAGTGGCTCTAGTGGCTCCAAGTAGCCAAAATCCCACAGACGTCTATAGAGAAATGAGCCTCTATTATAAGCACTTTGGGCCTTCAAGGAAGGTAGAAAAGCGCCATATAAGTTGACGCCATTTAGCATTCATTCATTTTATTCACAGAATAACCATTCTTGCTCTGCTAACTCTATTTAACATATTCTTGGTAATCCTATTTATTTTTTATAAGTTATAATCTGACCAATTAGATCCCAGCCAGGATGGCCAAGTGGGCCCCAGAGGGTTAAAAAGGGGCAGAAAATGGTGGCCCCACCTGTGTTTGCCCATGGCTCACTACCCTAGCCAGCCACCCGGTGGATGACAGAGCTGTCCACCAGGCAGCTAGGATCCCTGCGGCGCTGGTGGACAGGACTGATTGCCCTCATAAGCCAAGGTGGGCAAACACAGATGGGGCCACCATGGAAACTGCAGACAAACCCACATTTTCTGCCCACTTCAGTCAGACGACTCTTGCAGTAAAGAAGACTTATTCCACTTTTTTTTTTAGCGTGGCACAAGGTCTCGTTCAGAGACATAAAACAAAAATCTCCATAGAAAACTTTGGGTATTAAACTACCCCTAACGGAGCTCACAGGTGGAAGCTGAGGAGGAGGGTGGGGTGACGAACGCAGAGCTCGCGGAAATGAAAGAAGAGGATTGGAATGCACCTGGACTCAAGTAGGACGCTGAACAGGTGAGTTGATTAGACTGAACGGCCCGCCGGGGAGAGGAATCAGGTAAACGCACTGCTAGAGTTGTCTGCCAGAAATACTCCCAGGGTCGTTCACTTCTAACCCGTCTGGGGCCCACTTGGCCGTGCTGGTTGGGATGCCTCAATAATAGCAAGCAGAGCCTGCTGGCCCCCACTTCCAATGTTCAAAATGTTTGACTGACAGATTCTCCTGAGGTCGCGTTCAAGTGATAGGGGTGTGGCCTTGCACCAAGCTCAATTCTAATTGAGCTTGTTGTCCAGGTCTGATGCGAGTGGTTGCTGTAGAAACGGTGACACAGACAGACTTTGACCAATCACTGCTTACTGACGACATCTGGCTCTGTGTGTGTGATTGCAGAGTTGCTTTTCATTGTAATAGATTACTTTTCTAATACTGTATTTAGTTACTCTTCTGGTCGTGTCATGACCTTTTGACAGGGAATGTCAGCGACGTGACTTAGACTGAACTGACTGTGAAGTTTTGAAAATGTGTGTCAGAAAATGTTCTCTTAATTTACTTTTCCCATTTTTTTAACAACCTGATCCTGAGGATACGTTTTTTATTTTTCTTTTTTATTAAATTAACAGCTAATGCATTTTTTAATGTTCTCCTGCAGAAGGTACAAACTGAAACCTTTTCAGAACCAAAGTACTTTCTGGTGATAAATGAGTAAGTAGGACTTTCAGAGCCAATTTCACTCTACGTAAGGCTATTATGTCATAAATGCAAATAAAGGGACTTTTCTTTAGCAATTTAAAACTTCTTTTTTTTCTGGAAAATAAAGCAGAGTTATTTCCTTCCCTCACTCATGGAGCTTTTAAGGACATATTTGGATTCAGTAAAAGCATTTGAATGGCCTCCACATACACTGTTTGAGTTGAGCCCCCTTCCTCTTTCTTTCTGTCCCACCCCCGTACCCAAACACTCAGCTGTGAAGACCCCTGTCCGCCGGGCACACATGGCCCTCGGTGTGAGCAGCGCTGCCCCTGCCAGAACGGAGGATTGTGTCACCACGTTAGCGGAGAGTGCTCCTGCCGTCCCGGTTGGATGGTGAGTCTCCTCCTCTACAGACACCATGATGTCAGTCAGAGTGTGTCATCCTGAAAGTGGAAATACATGCAGAGTTTTGGGGGCTTTTCTTTTTTTAATAGCAAATTCTAATGTCATTAAACCTGACATCTGTAACTGCACCCCCTGCACACTGCACACACCCTTTTCTCCTCAAAATATACATTCAAACATAAACACACACACACCTTCACTAACACACACGCACACATTTCGCATTTCGCAAGGAAGGTGGGACCTTGGACCATCTGTCCCCTACCCCATCCCTGGTGGAGCGTGCGGGGCCCTTGGCAATGGCGGCCGTGTCCCCTGGGTGCCGGTTTCCTGGGCCCGGAGGTGCTCTCCCCTCCCCCCTCCTATTATCACCCTCCTGTCCCCCTCTCTCTAACATCCCTCTCTCTTCTTCCCTTCTTTCTTTTTCCGTCCGGTCCAACACAAAAGAATTTCAAAAATACTTAAAATGAATAAAGTTTGGCCTCAATTCCAAAAGGGGTTTATTCAGACATACCTCTGGTTTGCCTGAAGATTCATAACCCCAGATGGAAAAGTAAAATATGTCCAACACAAGAGGCCTTCAACTCTCATCTGTCTGCCCAGCTGTTGGACAGGACAAAAAAAAACCTGACATCTGTATGTCAACACTTAGGAAAGGTTTACTTTTTTAAAAAGGTGTGTGCCCCTTGTAACTGCTTCTACCCCTCCTTTAGGGTCAAGTGTGCGCTCAGCCATGTCCGTTTGGATGGTTCGGGGTCAACTGCTCTCAGGAGTGCACCTGTCGCAACGGAGGCCTATGCGACCACATCAGTGGTCAATGCCAGTGCACGTCTGGCTACATCGGAGAGAGGTACGCCAATGAAAAGACGATAAACGTGTGAAGATAAAAGGATGCAAAAAACTAGGGGTGTAACGACTTATTATAACGATTCCATTCATATCATAATTTGTGGTTGTTGATACGATTCATAACCAATACTGGTTCATTCTGAAGGATCCAATTCGATCGGTTTCTCTGACCTACAATGGATCCAGATCCTCTTCATCCAAACTTCCAGACAGAAATTCCTGCTACTGAACAGTTTTCCAGATTCTTGGATTTCTTCCAGATCATCAAGTTAATGAAATCTGTGTCCAAACCAACCAGTAAACTAGAATGAATGTCAAATCCATTCATGTTAGTTTCCTAAAGTTCTCCACTGTTGTTTTTCCACATCCAGAGAATCCAAAGGGAACATTCTAGAACATTCTAGACACTGGATGGTCACATGACTTTATTCACAGTCTGTCCACTCATTGGACTGGAATGATGGACTGATCCGTGTTCATGACATCACACGTGTGTTGTCTGCTGTGATTGGTCGGCTTTATGTTACAGTAAAATAAACCTACTGGACCTCATTTCAAATGGTATTTTGATAAAATCAATTTATTTCTCTTTGAAACAATTTTGTAACATTTTTGGTCGATTCTATTCAAATTGATGAACAACTTGCCTCAGACAGATCGATCTTGTTGTATAAATCGATTCATCAATCAATCGTTGTTGTTTACCTTTCAGCATATCCTTTCTGCAGTTGCCAAATCGTTACACCCGTAATAGAGAAAGGAAGTCCCAGAACACAAGATTTGATGGTTTGCTGCCCTGAAATCCATACGTGCAAATGTTTGTACCCGTCTCAATAAAGCGCTGCAAACTAAAGCTGTAAGTAGGGCTCAAAGCTTCAGTCCTTGCTCTGCATAAAGTATCCAATCTCAGATAAAAATGCATTCCTTTATAAAATATGCTTCTAAAACATGCAGGTAGGCTATGGTACCTGAGAGGATGCAAAGAAATGCGGATTTAGACCGGAGTGTTGATAAACAGAACTGCTAAAGACTACAGAGTTGTTTTGACCCAGAAGAGGCATAGTAACCCAGCAGGACGCCTGGACAATCTCACCAAAGTGGGTCACCAAATTCTCCTGCCAATCTTTTCATTCTGGATGACCATTTCAACAACAAGCAAGAGAACCATTTGTTCCTCGGGATCTGAGGTGTGGTAGAGCAAACTGTAGGCCTCATGGACTTTGAGGAGGGATTGGATGATTCTGTTGAATCTCACTCTCATCATCTACTAGGGTAATAACTTGAAAACCTGACTTGATTTGAAATGGTTTATTTCAAGCAATCACAGAATAATGCACAAAAAATACAATAAGCATCCATACATTCATTCAAAGACGTATCAAACTTAGGATGATTAGATATTAAATCAAAGATTGCTTGAAAGGGAGTGGAATGAAGCGAACTTATATAATCTAACCCCTGTTCTACCGTAACCGTTCATGATTTATCATTATCCGGTTCCAACCTTTTCATCTGATTTCAATGCCTTACCAACAGTTTCAGGTCATTACGTATGCTTAAGTATCAATAAATCACATGACAATGATGAATTACTCCATACTTATGTAAAGTAGTTATATAACTGTTTTGTGTAATAACATACCACAATACAGCTCAGTTATCTAAAATATATTCAGATTCATTTCATTAGAAAAATCCTGTTTATGATTAAAAAAATTACACAATCAGAAAATAAACATAACAAATCATGACATTTTGGATCAAGTGAACTAATATAATTAGAATTCAACATCTTCTGCTGACCTAGGCTGAATGAAGGCGGGTTCTTGGTTGGAAAGTTATTACTATCCCATCAGGGCAGTAGATTTCATATTTTTATGTTTGGGTTGAAAATAACTAAATAGAAATATATTTTTTTTAATCCCCCAATGTGACAGGCATTCAACTTCATGACCAACCTGTGTTTAAAGTTCTTATGATCAATGAACAATTTACAAATGTGTTGAACCCCCTGCCAGCCACTGCCTCAGACCCAGTTTGATGTTGAGAAGCCCACAGTCTCTGACGGTAGGAGGAGAGAACCCCCCACCCCCATGGTTTCCCACAACTCTGCTCTGCATGGGTGACAAGGCAATACTGGCAGCATTGGTCATTTCAGAGGAAACCAAGGAACGTTGCAATGTGACGTGAGTTCCACACTGAAAACCAACTTTTTGCTAGGTGAGGTGTCCTGATAAAACATTCTAGAAGGGTGTCAGGACTCTGCCCCTCCCAGGTTCTGCTCAACTCCCAGGTTCTGCTCTGCTTTCCCACCAAGCCCTGGAGGCAGCGTCTTCATCACACCAGCACCTGTTCACTGGCAGAGCAGTCAAACTCTGATTGGAAGGTCACAGGTTCAATTCCCACCTTGCCTGCCCATGTGCCTAAGTGTCATTGGGCAAGGGACTGAAACTCACATTGCTACTGGTGGCAGTGGAGCGGCCATCAATGTGTGAATGTGTTTATGAATGGGACTGTAAAACCCTTTAGGTCTTCCTCACTATAGAAGTCTACAGCATTTACAGTATTTATCTGCCTGACACTTCTTGTTGCAGCTCACCACTCATGTCCCGTCCTGCCTCGCTTGTCTGATCCTGTTTTGAGCCTTGCCATGACATCGCCTGTACCTGTCTGTGTTTCGGTCCATCTGGTGTTAAAACCTCTTGAGTCGTTTGGAGAAAATTCTGAGTCAAAAGTCTGATTTGCAGTTTGTGAGGACTAATGAGAAAAATTGCTGAGATTTGCTTGAAAGGATGCCAAAGCAGAGAAGTAGACTAAGACTGAAGCTAAATTAGGGTCAAAAACTTTGTCAGCTTTCTTTTTCTGCTCTTGATCTTGAGTCTCTCTGCACTTTTGGTCTCTTTGCCCTTTGACCTTTTCTGGCTTCTGTCCTGTCTTCTCCTCTAAGCCTGTCTCTGCCATTCTCCTTTGCATTTCCTTTGCATTTCTGAAAATGCTTTTGATCCGCTGGTCTTTGATTTGATCAACAATTTCTTTCCACATTAAGGAGAGGCAAAGTGGTCTTTTCCTGCCCAAACGGGGCTTTTGCAGCTGAATACACCAACGGGGCAAGTGGAGGGGTGTGTCTATACCAGCTGTCTTTGGATGTGTGAACATCAGATTTCAGACCAAGAAACAGTCGTAACTCAACAAAAGCTCAATCTCCAACTTGCCCAACTCTGCATTATGCTGGCAGTCTCTAGCCTGGGGGGTATTTCAGAAAGTGGTTTAACCTGCCCTGACTTTAACTCTCGGTTAAGTCAGCCGAAACTTGCTTACTCTGGGTAGGTCAGTTCCAAAAGACCGGTTATGAGTTTGTTTAATTAACCTCCTCTTGGTTGTTTTTAATGACGGCGTATGAAGATTATCTTATTGATGATCTTATTTCTATTTTCATTGTGATGCATAATGCTTATAAATATGTTGTTATTTATATATATATAAAACAACATCTATAAACACCCCTCTCACCCTCCGCGGGTGGTTTCTCCTCCAAGCTGGGGTCCTCTACCAGAGGCCTGGGAGCTTGAGGGTCCTGCAGGATCTTAGCTGTTCCTAGCACTGCGCTTTTCTGGACTGAGAGGTCTGAGGTCTTTCCAGGTATCTGTTGTAGCCACTCCTCCAGCTTGGGGGTTACTGACCCCAGTGCCCCAATTACCACAGGCACCACTGTCACCTTCACTTTCCAGGCTTTCTCCAGTTCTTCTCTGAGTCCCTGGTATTTCTCCAGTTTCTCGTGTTCCTTCTTCCTGATGTTCCCATCGCTTGGCACTGCCACATCCACCACAACGGCTTTCCTCTGTTCTTTATCCACCACTACAATGTCTGGTTGGTCCGCCATTACCATCCTATCAGTCTGGATCTGGAAGTCCCACAGGATCTTTGCCCTCTCATTCTCTACCACCTTCGGAGGTGTTTCCCATTTTGACCTTAGGGTTTCCAGTCCATATTCTGCACACATGTTCCTGTATATTATTCCAGCCACTTGATTGTGGCGCTCCATGTATGCTTTACCTGCCAGCATCTTACACCCTGCAGTTATGTGCTGGATTGTTTCAGGCGCCTCTTTGCACAGCCTACACCTTGGGTCTTGTCTGGTGTGGTAAATCTACACCTTGGGTCTTGTCTGGTGTGGTAAATCTACACCTTGGGTCTTGTCTGGTGTGGTAGATCTACACCTTGGGTCTTGTCTGGTGTGGTAGATCTACACCTTGGGTCTTGTCTGGTGTGGTAGATCTACACCTTGGATCTTGTCTGGTGTGGTAGATCTGAGCCTCTATGGCTCTGGTGCTCAGGGCTTGTTCCTGAGCTGCCAGGATGAGCGCTTCAGTGCTGTCCTGTAGGCCAGCCCTTTCTAGCCATTGGTAGGACTTCTTGATATCAGCCACTTCAGTTATGGTCCGGTGGTACATCCTATGTAGGGGTTTGTCCTCCCATGAGGATCTGTCCTCCAGCACTGTATCCTCTGCTCTCCATTGCCTGAGACATTCACTGAGCACACTGTCAGTTGGGGCCTTGAGCTTGATGTACTCATGCATCTTGGATGTTTCATCCTGGATAGTGGCTTCTACGCTCACTAGTCCTCGGCCTCCTTCCTTGCGGCTAGCATACAGTCTCAGGGTGCTGGATTTGGGGTGGAACCCTCCATGGTGAGGAGCTTTCGTGTTTTAACATCCGTGGCCTGTATCTCTTTCTTTGTCCATATTGGGCCTTTGGCCTTTATGGTCCATGTTAGACCTACAGCCCGTCTTCCAAATGGCCTCAGAAGGTCAAAAGGTCTCTTTCTTTCCCCTGACAGGGGATGAGCTTGGATCTGCAATCATAAAAACCTCCTCACATTTACACCTCCAGGAAGCTTCTTCAAAGTTCAAAGGACAGGAACTACACACACTAAACCTAAAAGATAAACTTCAGTGAAATAAAAGTAATACTAAAACATTCAATCCTTTAATTTATACGCCATTTACCATTTAATATTATTCCTGCAGGGTATCTGATAACTGGCAGTGCGTAGCTTTTTATTGCGCGGGTCTTATTTTTGCCATTGAGCTGGCTTCTCAGGACTTGCCTTACTCGTTGGAGGTATTTAGCTGTTGCAGCTTTCCTTGTTGCCTGCGGAATTCCAAGGTACTTGTAACTGTCCTCGATGTCTGCTATTGTTCCTTCTGGAAGTGAGACTCCTCCTGTGTGGACTACCTTGCTTCTCTTTGTCACCATCCAGCTCCATTTCTCGAGCCAGAATGACATCCCAATGTCAGTACTCTATGTCACGCTCCCTCTTAGCATATAGCTTGATGTCATCCATGTAGAGGAGGTGACTGATGTTGGCCCCATTTCTGAGTCTGTATCCATAGCCAGTCTTGTTGATTATTTGGCTGAGGGGGTTCAGACCTATGCAGAACAGCAGTGGGGAAAGAGCATCACCTTGGTATATCCCACATTTGATGGACACTTGTGCAAGTGGCTTCCCATTGGCTTCAAGGGTGGTTTTCCACAGCTTCATTGAGTTTTCTATGAAGGCTCTTGGAGTCCTGTTGATGTTGTACAGCTGCAAGCATTCAGTGATCCATGTGTGTGGCATTGAGTCATAGGCCTTCTTGTAATCAATCCAGGCTGTGCACAGGTCGGTGTGTCGTGACCTGCAGTCTTGAGCGACTGTTCTGTCGACCAGGACTTGGTGTTTCGTTTTTTTGTGCCTATTTATCTTGGTTGCAATGATGCCTGACATGAGCTTCCATGTTGTGGCGAGACAAGTTATTGGCCGGTAGTTGGATGGGACTGCACCCTTTGAGGGATCCTTCTGGATTAGGATCGTTCGCCCTACTGTTAGCCATTCGGGGTGAGTCCCACCTCTTAGCAGCTTGTTCATTTGTGTTGCCAGGCGCTCGTGGAGTACGGTGAGTTTCTCTAGCCAGTAGGCATGTATCATGTCAGGGCCCGGTGCTGTGCAGTTTTTCATACCTGAGATTCTTTCTTGGATGTCTGCCACTGTGATGGTTACTGGATTCTGTTCAGGGAGGTTGCTATGTTCTTTTCTCAGAGAGACAAGCCACTGGGCATTACTGTTATGTGCTGTCTCTTTCTCCCATATACTTTTCCAGTACCTTTCAGTTTCCAGCCTTGGTGGGTCTGCTCGGCTGTTTTGACCCTGCCACTGAGCGTACACTTTTGCAGGTTGAGTTGCAAACAGCCTGTTTATTCGTCTGGCTTCATTGTCTATTGTGTACCTCTTTAGGCGGTTGCTCAAGGCTAGGAGCCTTTGTTTGGCAGTTTCCAGTGCTTCAGGTATGGACATCTGGTTGTATCTCTTAGGTACTTGCTTTCTCATTGTATCTCTTTGAGCCTCTGTCAGCTTACTCACATCCTTCCGAGTTGCCTTGATTTTGGCCTCTAACCGTTGCTTCCATGGTGGGTACTGTTTTCTTCCATGGTTGCTCTTATAGCCAAGCATCTCAAGGATCACTGCTGCTGAAGGTTGAACCAGTTCATTGGTTTCTGTGATGGTTGTGGTAGGAATTGCCCTCAATGCTTCATTCACAGTTTCCAGTAGACTTTCAGGCGGTACATCACTGAACCGTTGTAGCTGGTGTCGGGGTTGCCTAGTGTTCAGTCTAGACATGATCTTTTTTTTCAGGTTAGTTGCTGCCTTGCTCAGCGTATCTATTTCTATGGTTGTTGGGGTGTGTACCCAAGGTCAGGATGGGAGTGTGGTATAACCTCCTCTCTGACCTGTTGTTCTGGCTCTCCCGTGGTATTGCCATTGTATTGTAACGCTTCAATCTCAAGTTGTGATAGGAGTTGCCGTTTGTGGATGTTAGAGCATTGGGCTACCAGTTGTTTGGCAGTTAGCCTTAATTGTGGGTTTCGAAGCATCCATACATTCTACATTCTCTGATGTAACCCCTCTGGGTGGGATTACTTAGTAGCAGCATTCTAACATAGCCTTGTTCTCAAATCTAGTCCATTTCTGTCTTGTTCCAGTAGCCAACTTTCCATTAGGGAGCTCTGGTCCCTCAGCACCTGACGCAGACCTTGTTTGGCCGGGCGACGTCTGAGCCGGCACGACATGTGGTTCATTGTCTCTCTTGTTGTGAGGTAGGTGGTAGCGTTAAGGATGGGCAAGACCCTTAACGCTAGTGCCGATATATATTATTCCTCCATATATATA
>JAUDJI010001506.1:0-10407 GCA_037389245.1 Oryzias sinensis
GAGGTCGTGTCATTCAACACACACACAGCTTTCCTTGTTAAATCACATAGTTGTCTGCAACAACAGAAAGAGGGGAAAAGTCAGGTTTATAAAGAAAAGGTGAAACCTCTGAAGGAGGCCAGTCTGCTGTTGGGGAACGGCGAGATCACAGAACTTATGTATGTGGAGAGAAAAGAGAAAAACAGCATAGATAACCAGAATAATGCCAGGCAAACACGAACTGAGCAGGTTTCTGTTATGGTTGGCACGTAGTGGAAAACCCAGGTGCACAAAGGACAAATCAACTCCAGGAGGTCAAGAGGATGAAAAAAAATCACCACAAGTCAAATAACAAAAAAATCAGCCTAATACTAGTCAGTAGAGCAGTAGGAACAGATCCATGCAGTGAAATACCGCCATGCTTTATTTGGGAGGGCTTGTTTCCATTTCAAATGCTGCCAAAATGAGATTTTATCACTGATTTATAAGCATAAGCCCCAACCGCTAGTTGGCATCGCACCACACCGAGTCTCTTTCAGCAGCTCTGCAGCAAAACAACAAAAACCATCTCGTGGTAGATGTTCACTGGATACAGAGTTCAATGAATCACACAACTCAGTTTTAACTAGGGATGGATACCAAAACTGGGTGCCAAGTTGGTATCGGTACCGTAGGATTCAGAACTACCAAATAAAAACAGGGATTTTGGTGCTTGGTTTTAGACATGTCAACCACATGCAATCTTTTCAGCTTTTCTTTACAGTTCTAACCAATCATTTTACGCTCCCAGTAGGCGGGCTCTAGTAAGAATGGATGAGGCTGTACAGGTGGGCGGAGCTTCAGTCAAAATACAAAAGGAAAAGTGGCGAAACTTTGTCTCCACTTCACAGCTTAAAAGTCTACTTCAGCCATCTGATGGATAATATTGATGTGTAAAATACTCAGAAAAAAGACCGTTGTCATGGCGATGAGGTCACTTCAGTGCGTGAGAAGATGCAGGCTGTCGGGAAGAATGACATGAAGTATCTCTAGCACACTTAAAAGCTCTCCTTCATTCTGTCATGAGGCTTCATCACACATAAATGTTTATGGAAAAAATTGGCAAGTTTTTTCATTTTTGAAGCACAGTTTCGATCTCTGTAACATGTTAAAAGTACTGGCTCGGCACCGGAACCAGATAAAATCCAAATGGTAACTGAAAGAGTCAGGTTTTTGGAGATTATTTCTTTTGCGGTTTAATCCAGCAGCCATTTGCCACATTTGAATGAATGAATGATAACTTTATTAATCCCAACAAGGAGAAACTCATTTATAAAGTACATTTAAGCACTATTGGAAAAATGCAGCACTTTGTTTTTCTTAAAACATACTTATACCCACTTGGCACAGGATGTCTATTAGAAAACTAATATTATGTTACTCTAGTACGGGGGTCGGCAACCCGCGGCTCAGGAGCCGCATGCGGCTCTTTGGCGCCGCCCTAGTGGCTCCCTGGAGCATTTTCAAAAATGTAAAAAATTGGAGGAGAATAATATATTTTTTGTTTTAATCTGGTTTATGTAAGAGGAAAAACATGACACAAACATTCTTAACGTTTTCCAATGCTGTAATAATGTGTAGAATAAATATTAAATTTCAAAATTTCTGTCAACTTAGTTTTGCGTCATCGCCTGCGACACACGCAGGGCGGCGGACCGCTAGGCAGGTGGATGATTTAAATCGAACCACCGTCAGTTCCGTGCATTGCTTTTTAACAATTCACCCTCCACTCAGCGAGGGGAACGTCACAACGCCGTTCTACGGCTGGGTTATTAAATATCAAGACAATCTGCCCTCTAATATTACCAAGAAAAAAAAACATAACAGTTTGTTTGTGCTGCCGTGTATAGTGTGAGCGTGACAAACGTACATTAAACACTTCGCCCCACACTCAAACATCAAAAACCCAATTTCGCCAAAAACACAACCCAGGTCCCGCAGTTTTGCAAGCAAAGAAAAAAGAAATGCTCTGGAAAATGGAAATGAAAATGAGTGTTCGACAGTCACGCGTTAGGTGGCAGGCCGCTCTGTCTCACTCGCTGGAACGCATTCCACCCGTCAAAGAAGCTGGCACAGATCCTCGTACCGGACAATCTGAGCTCTTTGGGAAAATATATTCAGTAGGCAAATGAACCGTATGAGAGATCGCTTTCTCCTCTGCGCTTCTGCGTCTCTGTCAGCTGTGCATCCCCGCGCGCGCGCTCCCGCGTCTCCTTACAAATAAAAGGTGTGTCGCCCTGTCACCAGGCTGTCACCTGTCAGCTGGTACAGTTCAACCAATGGGGTGACGACAAATACAACACATGACGACAAAGTTTCATTGAAATAAATAACCAAGTTTTCAATCTTTACGTCATGCGCTGAAACTCATCTGTAGTGGCAAACATTACAGCTTGATGAAGTTGAAAGCGAATATTCTGATCTCCTGCTAGACAACACAGTCCGATGGCTGTAGGGGTGACGTTTTGTGTCACTTTGTCTTCTGATTAGAACACGTGAAAACATTCCTGAAAAGCAAAGACCTGAACTACCCACAACTGGAAGATGCTGAGTGGTTGGAAAAGCTGCATGTTTTGGTGGAAATGACTGTGACAAGCCACCTGAACGAGCTGAATCAAAGTCTGCAGGGGCCGCAAATGCTAGAAGCTGTTCTGTCATTCGAGCGCAAGCTGACTGTCTTTGCCAGAGATGTACAGAGAAAGAAGAGGATGATGCTGCGTGTTACCCGTGCACTGACTTGCTTGGCATTTGCACAGAAATCAAACTTAACTGTATTAATTTGATTTTATATATTTTACCTTTTCAAAAGGCGGCTGTTTTCTTTTTTATAAACACAGGCTGCGTTAAACGGCACTCTGTTTAGTACCCAGAGGGGCACGTCACGCACGTTCCATTTTGGTATTTGTAGCAACTTAGTCATTTTGATAGTAGGCTAATATAGCTAATATAGACACACATTGCATGTGTTGCCTTATTATAAGGCTTAAAATGGGCTCTTAATATTTTGCGGCTCCAGACATATTTGTTTTTTGGGTTTTTTGTCCAATTTGGCTCTTTCAACATTTTGGGTTGCCGACCCCTGCTCTAGTAGATGACTACCACTATTGTTCTGAACGATATCTGCATTTAGAGGTCTACCTGTGGCTATCTGATCTTGGGATTTTATTAACGTCTTTTTTTTTTTAAACATTTACTAGTTTTTGGTCTACTGGAGGTGAAAAACAGGTCTATATATTTTTTATAAGAATTGGCAAAATTGCATTTTTGGATTTCCTTGGCAACAGAGTTTTGTTTTTTTATCAACCATGCTCACAGTCCTAGAATGTTCATATAGTTTATTTCAGTTTGAGCCAGGGATTCATGTATTAAATATTTACAGTATTCTGGGAAAAAATGTGCGAGAAACGTGGACGGAGCACTTTTTCGACACTAAAGCTGTTCAAAATCCACAAACTTCAGCACGGACTACCGTCCAGTTGCACTCACCCCTGTCATCACCAAGTGTCTGGACCGGCTGCTCTTAGGAAACATCAAAGACTGCCTTCCTCCAACCTTTGACCCCCACCAGTTTGCTTACAAAGCAAACAGATCAACGGATGATGCCATATTCATCACCCTCCACACTGCGCTGAGCCACCTGGAACACAGAGACGCCTACGCCAGGATGCTCTTTGTGGACTGCAGCTCAGCCTTTAACACAATTATTCCTGACAATCTGGTCAGCAAACTGTCTGACCTAGGACTCCACCCACTCACCTGCTCCTGGATCAAGGACTTCTTAACAAACAGACCATAGTCAAACTTGGCCCCCACCTCTCCTCCACCCGGACGCTGAGCACAGGCTCCACACAGGGATGTGTGCTGAGTCCTCTGCTGTACACACTGTACACAGAGACCAGCCCACACCAGCAACAACGTGGTGAAGTTTGCAGACGACACTACTGTGGTGGGGCTGATCTCTGGGGGTGACGAGACGGCCTACAGAGATGAAGTCCTGAAACTGTCCAGGTAGTGTCAGGCTAAAAACCTCGTCCTGAACACCACCAAGACCAAGGAGATCATCCTGGACTATGGGAAGAACAGAGCAACATCAACGAGAACTGTGTGGAGAGGGTCCACAGCTTCACCCTCCTGGGCACCACCATCTCTGCTGACCTCACGTGGTCTAACAACACCATGGCTGTCATCAGGAAGGCCCAGCAACGCCTGTACTTCCTGAGAAGGTTTAGGAAGAACAAGGTGAGCCAGGAGCTGCTGGTAACCTTCTACCGCTCAACCATCGAGAGCATCCCGTCCTCCTGCATCACAGTGTGGTTCTTCCACTGCACTGAAGAAGAACGGCAGAGCCTCCAGAGAGTTGTAAAGACAGCGCAGAGGATCATCGGCTGCCCCCTCCCCTCACTGAAGAATATTTACCAGTCATGCTGCCTCAGCAGAGTGACTAGCATCACCACTGACTCCACCCATCCTGCTCCCCCGTTTGATCTGCTGCCCTCTGGCAGAAGGTACAGGTCCATCAGAACCAGGACAAACATACCCAGGGACAGCCTTTTTCCACAGGCAATCACCATATGGAAAACACATATTTCAAACAACTACACTCTAAATGAAGCTGCATTTGTTGACTCAAAACTAAAATGAAAAAGCAATCCGTCAGAATGCTTTTTCACTTTCTACTTCAACACTGCTTATTCTGTCGCTTAATTAAAAGAAAATGGTATTTGACATCTCAGTTTCAAAAAGTTCTTTGGTAAATGTGTAGCAAAATTGATTTAGAAATGTCTAATTTGATCATTAAAATGGATTAACAGAAATGATTTTTCATTTCCAAAATATAAATACATCAAATGACAAAATTAAAATGAAAAATCAACACTTCAAAATGCTTTTTCATTTTCTTCTTAAAAACCGCTTATTCTGTGTCTTAATTAAAACAAAAATGCAAAGAGGGGATTGCATTTGCATTTTAACATCCACCGTGCAAACAATGTCACATAATTCAATTTGACTTAGAGGGGAGCCTGTACTGCCTCTCCTCTTCCCCTTTGAAATTTGTCTTCTTTCCTCATAACTTTTGTTGTTTTCATTTTTATGAACTCATTGGTTACTTTAATGTACGTCTGACAGTACAACCCATCAGACCTGTTGTAAAAGCTTTCGTTTTGTTCATCAGGAAGAGCACATCAACACTCAGACCCTGGAGTTGTAACCTGTTTGCTCAGATCTGTGACCTCTTCCATGAGATGGTGAATCGTTGTCAGGTCAATGCGGCGTCTGCTGCTGCTCTTCAGTCAGCCGGACTCCTGCGGGGTCTTCGGGTAACAGTGGACCAGCGTGAATCTGCCTCCGCCTTCCTCCATCCATCCTGCAGGTCAGCTGGCTGCGAGTCAGACCGCCGTGACGGAATGAGGGAAGACAGGAAGGAGATTGGTTTGTCTGGTGCTGCCAGAGTGATGGATGCGGACGCCCCCGCAGGACCTCATAAACACAAACACCCAGCGTTGGAATCACCCGTAACAAAACACTGCCAGGTGATCCATTTCTATTCACACGAAGACACGTTCATTTTCTAGTCTGCCCTGACCCGCAAACGTCTGCAGGCAGATCCCTTCTAGTTTCTCATATCATGTTTAGAAATCCCAAATGTGACCCGAGTGTGCTTCAGCCTGAGTTTAAACGGGTAACAAGGAGCGGTAATCCTTTCAAACCCGGAGCACTTTCAGCCATACACTTTCTGTGAATTAGTCAAAGAAATGCAACAGTTTTGTTTTCTCCGTGACAACAGACACACCTGGGAAAAAGACAAGCCAGAAGGAAAGGTAGGAGGAGCTAGAAGATTGATGATTGCAAACGGCTGTGCTTTACATACGAAGTCAGGTAAAGGAAAGTCCAGTGTTGGTCTGTCCGCCTGTTAACGCTCTGCTGGACTAGACAAAGAAAAGATGGTGGTGATTCTTCTGCCACAATGAATGGATTTACGCCAATTTTCAAACTATTTTTTTTTTTTTTTTACAAATTTGAAGGTGTACATTTAAGAGAAAAAAGTCGTAACTGTTAAATTCTGAAATAATAATTATAGATTTACGACTTTAAAAGTCATTAATTTCATACTTTTTTTCTCATAATTTTATGTGGAACTAAATGTTGTCTTTCTTTCTCTGTTAGTTTTAAACATTGACCATCAAAATTCACTACCGTACATTAATAAGGAAGAGAATTAACTATGCAGCAACATTTAAACAAATGTTGCTGCATAGTCACTTACTTCAATTAATATGCCTTATAAAATTTGAACTTTTTCTTTCTTCCTTTTCTGCTTCATCTTCTAACTTGACTGCAGTTCTATTTTCCCAATATTAAAATAGGGAGTTGTGTATTTGTTAGTGTTTCCAGAATGTAGGTGAATTAATTTTTCTTTTGAAATCTGTAAAAATTTGAATTTTTAATTTTGTTTAAAAAAAAAAAAAATGTCCAAAGCTGCACCTGAGGCTTTCTCATATGTTAAACGTCTGTAATGTTGGTCTAGAACGCTGCTGTTGGTGTTTCATGCAGGTACAATCTAGAACATTCTGTCTGATGATGTTTGACTAACCTCTACTCTGTCAATGTTCAAGTCTGGAATAAAAACAATTTTTTTCAGATCAGTGTGTGACAGCTGAAACTCTTATCAATGAAAGTCTCTAATACGCATTTCCAGGAGATTTTAACTTTTATTTCTTGCTTTTGTTATGTTTTTTGAAAATGTTTTCTGTGGGATTAGAAAATGTTTTAAACAAAAACGTTTTTACAGGCCTTTTAGTGACACACTAGCTACATTTCCATTGACTATGAAATTGTGCAAATTAGATTTACGATATCAAATTCGCCCAATAGAAAGAAGACAATTTTGAAAAAATTGTTTTTGCGCTTGGAGGAGGTGGTTTTTAAGCTGTATCAAAATTGACATATTTCACAAAACTGGAATGGAAACACTTTTTTAACTATAATGAGTCTTGTGACCAACAACTGGATGGCAATGTGCTTCTTGGTATGTACTGGCTGTTTTGGGCACTGCTCACCGGGCGCCACAACAACAAGGTCCAACAGCGTCACGCAGCTCATGAAAAGTTGAGCGTGTCACATGGAATTATTGGATCTACAGCTCCTCTGTAAAATCACCAGCCAGCATTTCCGAAAATGACTTTATCCGTAGTCCCTCCCACATGTCAGGAACTCGCCGCTCCACGGCCTGAAGAAGACGCCGACGTCTGCTTTATAGATGATGATGAGCGGTGGTGCCGCTCAGAAATTTCGATGTAAATCAAAGGGTTGTTCACATCCGTCACAGTGTTTTTGAATGACTTCTCGAGTGAGCTGGTTTGTGTTTATTTGCATAATTAAGACTTAATAGAAACAGTGTAATTGCAAAATCTTGACATTTCTAGAATTTCGATAAAGTTTTGCGCATATGTGTAATGGAAATACAGCTACTGTGTAACATGTGAGCACAATCCCCGTGAGAAGGCCCCATGCACATACGGAGGAATACATGCACACATACACACACACACACATGCATACACACACACACACAATTCTTCTGTGTGTGCGATGTGATGTAGCAGTTGAGCCTTCGTCCCAACTTCCTTTGGAAAATTAGGCAAACGTGTGCAGAAATATCAAGATGGTAGACCAGTCAATGAACCCGTAGAGAGAAAGTGTTCATAAAGATTTTGTCTGTGGGAGAAAGTCACAGCGAACACTTGAACACTGAAGGATAAGTCGGGGAAGAAGGTGAAACACATGAACACCGTACAGATTTTTCCTTTTCTTAACCCCCCTGAATCCTGTTGTACAGGTTTCCCATTCGTGCTGTTCAAGTGATAAGTGCGCCCTATTTACACAAGAAGAGTGAAGTTTGTGTTGACATCCAACGGGCACTTTTGTGTCATGTATACACTCCATGTGTGCAGTGTTTGTGCGCTGTAAGTAAGAAGCCAGTAAATATACTTTACTAACAACTAGTGTGTGTTGTAAGGATGCCGTATGTGAGGGTTAATGGCCGACGAAGTGTGCGGTCGGACGGTTCAGGCTTCCACGGCGTGCGTTAAAAAGTAATAAACGCACACTTTGAAGGCCATTATCCCGCTTATACCATGGTCACTTACAAAAGCAATACATATTAAACAGGTTTTAGTCCTTATATCTTGTTTTTTTTTTTTCAATTTAGATTGCTTTTCTCACAAAAAGCAGACTATATGTCATGTCCGCGTCGCGCAGCACCACCGCTGCAGTCAAGTTTCGGCGATATACATATGCTGATCGTCCCGATGGCTTGAATAAAGCATCAGTTCAGAGAGAAAGCTCACCTTTTTGCTTGTTTTTGTCCAGATGATGAAGCAAAAGGTTGTTTTAAAGAAGCCGGCGCAGTGATACGAAACATTTAAGCTAGCTGACCAAACTTCTTTTTTCACCGTGCGGTTATCAGGTTTTAATGCACACCCAGCAGCCAATCAGAATCGAGTATTCAACCGGGCCATGGTATAAGACAGGATAACCTGTATGTCATCAATGTGTGTAACTTCTATTTTTTTATACTGTAAATGCTTCACTATACAGTCAGGACCATAAATATTTGGACAGAGACACATTCTTTCTCATTTTGTTTCTGTGCCATTGAAGTGCAGACTTTCAGCTTTTATTCCATGGGTTGAACAAAAAGATTGCATGAAAATGTGAAAAACTAAAACATTTTTAAACACAATCCCTTCATTTCATGGGCTCATAAGTAATTGTACAACTGACTTCCATGCTATTGCATGGGCAGGTGTGGGCAATTCCATTGTTATGTCATCATGAGTGAAGCAGATAAAAGACCTGGAGTTGATTAGAAGACTCGTGCTTGCATTTGGAAGATTTAGCTGTGAACAGACAACATGCGATCAAAGGAGCTCTCATGCAGGCGAAAGGAGCCATCATTAAGCTGAGAAAACAGAAAAAAAACATGCCAGAAATTACTACAGTATTAGGAGTGGCAAAATCAACAGAGTGGTACATCCTGAGAAAGAAAGAAAGCTCTGGTGAACTCAGCAACGCAAAAAGACCTGGACGTCCACGGAAGACAACAGTGGTGGATGATGGCAGAATCATTTCCATGGTGAAGAGGAACCCGTTCACAACAGCCAACCAAGTGAACAACACTCTCCAGGAGGTAGGCGGATCAATATCCAAGTCTACCATCAAAAGAAGACTGCATGAAAGTAGATTCAGAGGGAACACTGCAAGATGCAAGCCACTCAGAAGCCTCGAGAACAGGAAGGCTAGATTGGACTTTGCTAAAAAGCATCTAAAAAAGTTCTGGAAAAACATTCTTTGGACAGAGGAAACCAAAATCAACCTCTACCAGAATGATGGCAGAGAAAAGTATGGTGAAGGCGTGGAGAAGCTCCTGATCCAAAGCACTCTACATCATCAGTAAAATACGGTGGAGGCAGTGTGATGGTCTGGGCGTGCATGGCTGCTAGTGGCACTGGAACACTAGTGTTTATTGATGACGTGACACAGGACAGAAGCAGCCCATGAATTCTGAGGTGTTCAGAGACAGACTGTCTGCACAGATCCAGGTAAATGCAGCCAAACTGATTGGACGGCGTTTCATAATACAGATGGACAACGACCCAAAACATACAGCCAAAGAAACTCAGGAGTTTATTAAAGCAAAGAAGTGGAATATTCTTGAATGGCCAAGTCAGTCATCTGATCTTAACCCAATTGAGCAACATTTCACTTGTTGAAGACTAAACTTCAGACAGAAACGCCCACAAACAAACAGCAACTGAAAGCCGCTTTTACAGAAACTAAAATAGAAAGAATGTGTCTCTGTCCAAATATTTATGGTCCTGACTGTGGACTTTTAGTTTAGCTATTAAACCTGCTGCATTTGGATCCAACCGTCTGCCTGCTCTTGTGACAGTTTCCTTCGTGTATAAAATTTGTCTTGATCTTTTTAAGTTATATTTTAGGTGAAACATTTCAAATGTTCAAAACAGCTGTTTTCTAAAGCTGATTGTTAGAAATCACATCCATAACTTTATTAAAAGGTATTTTTGAAAATGTTAATTTAGTCAGACTTATCACAGCAGATTAACAAATACAGCAGCAGATCTCAGACATGAACCTGACCAGGATTCGGACCAGTGACAATCCAGACCTGAAGCCGGCTGTCCTCACACACAAAAAAGAAGTCCTGTTTCACACACATGCAGATTCATCTCACTTTACATGTCAACACACTGCTTACACACCAGCGGCTTGTTTGTTAAGCGCGTCCTCACAACACGTCTGCAGAGTGGATTTATCTCCAGAGAAATGAGCAGCAGGGTTTGACATCAGTGAAGCCTTCATGGAAGC
>JAUDJI010001507.1:0-10407 GCA_037389245.1 Oryzias sinensis
TGCTGCTTCAGCTCGGAGAAGTGTCCCTCAGCCGGATGCTGCCCGTCACATGAGCCAGGAAACATCTCAGCAGGTGGATCCCAGAATAATCCAGAGAGCTGGGAGAAAGACGGAGAGCTCCGTTACTGAAAGGAGACCTGCCGATCTTCATCTCCAGACGTCTTCATCACCTGATCAGGAAGGGCTGAGGGAAGCAGCGGCTCGTCCTGCTTTTCAGGAATTCCTGCAGGTCCATGAGGTTGCTGAGCAGAACTCCTGCTCCACCTTTGTCCACCTTGGTCACCACCACCTAAAACCCAACAGCTTCATCACCTCTTCATCATCATCCAGGTTTTCTCCAGCAAACCGTTTTCATTCTTTAGTGACAGAATGTTTCAGCTGAGAAAGAAAAGCACCCTCCTCATCATCGTATTTCAAAAGCTGAACTCTGTTGTGGTTGAACCTGAACCTCAAACAGGAAGTCATCTGGAACCTCACCGCGAACGGAGTCCGGATCTCCTCACACATCTGCACGGCGATCAGGTCGGCCTTCTGCAGCCCCACGGCGCCGTCCACCAGCAGGAAGGTCCTGACCAGACTGCAGAGAAACGGCGCATCCTGAACGCACCGCTGCCGCCGCCCTTTAGCGGATCAGTGACACCCCCACCAAGACTCACTTCCTCCTGCCAAACAGGTACGGCTCCACCATCTCCACAAAGTCCCGGGGGGCCCGGTGTCCGTACCCCGGCAAGTCGACCACAGTGAAGGCTCCGCCCACTCTGAAGAAATTCATCTTCTTGGTGTGACCCTGAAGGACGGTGAAGGTTACGGATCATCCGGGGGGGGGGGTCTACAGGTCTGCCAGCAGAACCTGATCAGGTTCCTGCAGGACTTAGGCTCTGACTCACATGCACCCCCCCCCTCCCTCAGTGGGGCTCACCGGTGTCTTGGAGACTCTGACCTCCAGCTCAGGAACCAGGGAGAACAGAGCTCTGATGAGGGAGGACTTCCCCACGTTGCTCCTGCCGATGAAGCACACCTGCAGAAACCGCACGCCAGGACAGGGGGTCAGCACGCCACCTGCTCCCAGACCCCCCCACTGCGCCCTGGATGACAGTGTCAGTCCGAGGTGGCGCTCACCTCTGGGGCCTTCAGGGCGGGGGCGTGCGCCATCCTCTCTGCAGACGAGACGTACTCGATCCTGTGAGACGGCGAGCAGCGGAAGAGCTTCTCCGCCTCCATCATGTCCTCCAGGCTGGGGTGGAACAGCTGGAACGGAGTCCGGTCCACAGACCTGGAAGAGTGGAGAACGTGAGAAGACCCGCTGAGCGAGGAGCTGACAGTCCCACCAACGCAGCACCTGTCCAGGTACGCCTCCAGCCCGCTGAACGGATAGAGGAGGCTCTGCATCGTCCTGGGGGGCAGAGCGGCGACCTTCTGAAGGGAGGCCAGCCTGTGGACGCTCCTGCAGGTCGGCGCGTGGACAGGAAGTCCTGGCTGGAGGAGCAGCCGCCGAAACATCTGGAGAGGTCAGACCCGCAGAAAACCCCTGGATCCAAGAGTGGAGGACAAGTCTGCGCAGACGGATGCACGCCGGGTCAGAGCAATCCCAAGGAACCAAGATAGAGGTATAGTTGGTGGGTTGTTGCTATGGAAAACAACTGTACAGACGCGCGCACGCGCACACACACGTTTGTCTTTGCGTTTCTGACGGAGTTTGGACTTTCTTTTAAAACATCTGGTAGTGACGTCATCATGTGTTTTACTGCTGTTAAATACATATTAACGTTAATCTTCACTGTGAAACTTCTTTCATGAATGAATGCACGAAGGAAAACAACGCCTGATGCGCACGCGCAGACAACGCACGTGCTTAAATGAAGACTCACCTCAGAGGTTACGGCTGTTTTCTCCTATCTTGCCGCAGAAGGATTTTCCCGCCTCCGCTCGCGCTCAGAGTCTGACCGGCGGGAGCGTTCGGTTGTCTTCGCCATTCTGCCCGCAGGACGGGACGTTTACCGGCGGTCCGGCCGCCATGTTGCTGCTTGTGCTTCTTCTTCGTTGGTGCCACAGGAGGCCGTGGCGCCATCCTGTGGACATCTATGTAAACGACACACCCGAACCCGAACCCCCCCCCCCATCCCATTCCTGACGCTGAAGTCAGGTGTTCTTCTTGAGCAGAACTGCGGTTGCTTTGCAGCATCTTCACCTCCTGCTGAACCTCCTGCTGCTCCTCCTGCTGCTCCTCTGGCACTTCTAAGACGACAGCATCCGTTTGCTCCTCAGAAAAACTCATTCTCTGGTCTCTCCTTCCTCCGGCTGCTGGAACCTCCTCATTCACCCCCTGTTCCATGATCAGGGCTTCATGGGGAGAAAACCACCAGGTTGGTTCTCTGCTCCTCGTCACAAGTGAGGAGGAACCAGGAGTTTAACAGATCCATCAACTCCTCTGTCACTTCAATCAATCTTCCAGCTAGCAGACATCTGCAGCATTCCCTCATGGTCTTTGCCTCCGTGGGAGGGGGGCAGTAGAAGACAACAGCAATCAGAGAGAATGGATCATCCCCACAGAGAGCTTCAGCTTTACTCCTTCACCTCCTCAGCCGGGTCAGAACCTGCAGGACGTCAGCCTCCGGAACTCCAAGTGAATTCAAAAACAATCTCAGTTCAACCAATGGATGTACAGTAAGAGACGCTAAAGCTAGGAAAACCATGGAGGACAACAAACAAAGGGAGGAGAACCATGGAAGAGGAGAACCATGGAGGAGAACAACCATGGAGGAGAAGAACCATAGGGAGGAGAACCATGGAGGAGGAAAACCATGGAGTCGGAGAATCAAAGGGAGGAGAACCATAAAGGAGGAGAACCATGGAGGAGGAGAACCATGGAGGAGGAGAACAATGGAGGAGAAGAACCATAGGGATCAGAACTATGGAGGAGGAAAACCATGGAGGCAGATGATCAAAGGGAGGAGAACCCTAAAGGAGGAAAACCATGGCGGAGGAGAACCATGGAGGAGTAAAACCAAAGGGAGGAGAACCATGGAGAAAGAAGAACCATAGGGAGAAAAAACCATGGAGCAGGAAAACCATGGAGTGGAGGTGGAATCAAGGAAGAGAACCAAGAAGGAGGAGAACCATAAAGGAGGAAAACCATGGAGGAGAAGAACTATAGGGAGGAGAACCATGGAGGAGGAGAACCAAAGGGAGGAGAAACTAAAGAAAGGAAATCAAAGGAAGAGAAACTATAAAGGAGGAGAACCATGGAGGAGGAGAACTATAAAAGAGAAAACCGTGGAGGAGAAAAAAACTATGGAACTGGGGGAACCAAGGAGAATCCATGGAGAGGACACCATAGAGGAGGAGAACCATGGAGGAGGATACTATAGAGGAGGAGAACCATGGAGGAGGAAACTATGGAGGAGGAACCGCGGAGGCAGAGAACCAAAGGGAGGAGGATCATAAAGGAGGGGAAACATGGATGAGAAGAACCATAGGGAGGAGAACCATGGAGGAGGGAGAACCAAAGGGAGGAGAACCATAAAGGAGGACAACCATGGAGGAGGACAACCATGGAAAAGGAGAACCAAAGGTAGGAGAACCATAGAGGACAACAAACAAAGGGAGGAGAACCAAAGGGAGGAGAACCATGGAGGAGGAGAACTAAAGAAAGGAAGAGAAGGACCAAAGGGAGTAGAACCATGGAGGAGGAGAACCAAAGGTAGGAGAACCATAGAGGACAACAAACAAAGGGAGGAGAACCAAAGGGAGGAGAACCATGGAGAAGGAGAACCATGGAGGAGGAGAACCATGGAGGAGAAGAACCATAGGGAGGAGAACCATGGAGGAGGAGAACCAAAGGGAGGAGTAGAACCATTAACATTTAACTTAATGTTAATGTGTTTAAATTAAACTTAATAACAGTAACTATTTGTTGTAAAAGGCTGCTAGAAGTTGACTCCTGACCGAGTACCTCGTCTCTGCTCCTGCTCCTGGCTGTGGTTCCTGTCTCCGGCTCGACTCGCCCCCCCTGACTGTCCCCCCAACCACGGCTGGATGAAGCTCGTCTGCTGGACTTTATATATGTAGTTGTAGATTTAGATAAGTTAAGTCTTCTCTAAGAGTTCTGGTAAATCTCCTGTCCGTCCTGGGGGAGGATCCCTCCTTCATGTGGACACCCCTGAGGTTTCTTCGTTTTTTCCGGAATCCGGTTTAATGGGAGTTTTTCCTTATCGTGAAGGGGGGTCTAAGGTCAGGGATGCCAGTATAGCTTAGTCAGTTTGTTAGTTCATTTTTGTATTTTCCTATTGAACTCTTTGTATTCATGATCCTTTTGAGTTCATGTTTTACTTTGAAGCCCATCGAGACGACTGTTGTTGTGATTTTGGGCTATACAAATAAAATTGAATTGAATTGAATTGAACTATGGAGGAGGAGATCCAAAGGGAGGAGGAGAACAACCAAAACGAGGAGAACCATGGAGGAGGAGAACCAAAGGGAGAAGGAAAGCCAAAGGGAGGAGTAGAACCATAGGGAGGACAACCATGGAGGAGGAGAAGCCGCCCCTGCCCTGGAGGGGGGCACCCCGGGGAAAAGGGGGGCCCACGAGGGGTTTTGTAAACATGGCCCGACCAGGCTCGGCCACAGTTGGAAATTTGGCGAGGCCCAGCACCCGGGGGCAAGGACCAGAACCCACCCCTCAAAGACACGCAGACCCACGGCTCAGGTGTGATGTGATCCCCGGCTCTTGGCCTTGCCAGAAAGCTCAGGGATCGCTCTCCCTGTGTGGAGAGAGCACTGCCGGGCCCAGGAAGCCAGCACCCAGGGGGCGTGGCCGCCGTTGCCAAGGGCCCAGTACCCCCTACCAGGGATGGGGTAGGGGACAGATGGTCCAAGATCCCACCTTCCTTGCGAAATAAGTGTGTGTGTGTTTGTGAGGGTGTGTGTGTGCATGTGAGTGTGTTTATGTTGGAATGTGTATTTTGAGGAGTGAAGGGTGTGTGTACTAAGGGGGTGCTGTTAAAATTGCCGGGTAGGGCACTGAGGGGACATCTGCAACTGGCTTGCAGTGATGTCCCATCATCCTCCCCACCAAGGGCCCTACATGTCTAAGATGCAAAATAAAACGGAGAGACGGGGGCCCACTCCATACGGCAACCACGGAAAGGAGACCACTGCCAATTAGCTTCCCCCCCAAGGTGCATCTCAGGCTAAACCCTATTATGAGATTATATGAGGAAGGGGGTAAGTTGGGGACAGCTGGTAGACTGTCCCCCGGTGGTCAAACAGCCCAGCATAGGGCCCAGGTCCCCCCCAGGCCAGGGGTCCCAGCCCCCGAGGCAGCGAAACCCTAGGCCCAGCACCACCCACCCCACACAGAGAGAGAAGAGCCAGAAAGCGCCGCCCTCCCCGGAGCAACCTGACCCCCAGGCGCCGGCCTTGGGAGAGCTCTGGTCAGGCCTTGACGGGACCGAGGCAGCCAACCGCATGGGGCAACCGCAAATTGCCTCAGCGGAGACCCCGACCCATCAGGCCCCCAAGGTCCCATACCCCCCCACAGGACAGGGCAGACAAGCCCCCCCCCACCCCAGACCCTGCAGCCCCAGCGGATGACACCCAGAACGACCGGGGGTTCCAAGGGGGTTGCCCCGTCCCAGAGCCAGGGAAGGGTTGTTCCCAGCCCCAGGTGTAGATGGGCAGCCCATCCAGCGCCGCTGGACTCCCCCCCCGGCCAAGCCAGGAACCTGCAATATTCCTATCAGGGGTCGAGCACTCTACCGCGGCACCACGCCCACCCAAGATCCATAAACGTTAGTTCTGACAGGTAGATTTCAGACGTTTCCATGTTCTTCCTTCCATGTGTGCTGCAGGTTTGAGCCCCTGCAGCTTCTGCTGTGCTGCAGTGGACGACAGCCTCTGAGCTCCGGACTCAATCCTCTGCTCTTCATCCTGCAGGACAAAGATGACCAAGAGGCTACGAGGAACCACTGAGGGACTGTCAGGGGTCAGAGGTTAACATGCTATTTAAGAATCGAATGTGTGTCAAAGGTCAGAGTGTAGAGTGTTTATGAAGGCCTGCGGTTGATCGGAATTGAAGCAGTTTTTAGAATGAAGATAAAAGCTTTTAGAAGAGGATGAGGAGGAGAAGGACAGCTGGACTTCCTGAAGAAGAGCACCTCAGAAGAAGGAACTCCAAACCCGGACTCATGCCAATGAAGAACATGTGTCAGGTGTTCTAAGCTCTCCTCCAGACATTTTGGAGGTCAACACTGGGGGTGCAGTTCCTTCCTGCATCCAGCAGCAGGTGTCAGTGAAGGACCACCGATGGACCTGGAGAGCTTACCATGTGCTGCTCTGCTCCAGGAGGTGGTCTTCAGGAGTACTCAGCTCCTCCCACTCTCTATTTATTTCAAAGCTTCAGTAGATCCCAGTTGAAGGGAGAAAATCCTGCTGAATGATCCATGAGCAGGTCCACTGATAATCCCAGATTCTTCTGGTTTCTGGATGTGAAGAACAGCGCATCTGCCTCGATGAGGAGGAAACCTGAAAGAAGAACTTCAGTAGATGTTTCCGGAATAAAAAAAAGGAATTCGGATAAATAAAGTTAAGCCTAGTAATGTATTGCGTATCGGTGCAAAGCTGATATGAAACGCCGCTTTTCTCCATGTCAGAATCAGCTGATTCATGTAGAAGAGCGTGTGTCGGTTAGGTGTCGCCGCTGACCGCCCTGGTGTCAAAGGTTACCAGGATTCAGAAGGAACGCGCTGCAAGAACTCCTGACTGTTGAGCAAATGAGGTCATGACAGATTTGTGAACACGTTCAAAGTGAAACAGATGAGTTTCAGAAAATCTCTCCTGAATGAGCTCAGGGTTGGTGGTTGGAGCTCCGCTCAGCTGCTGCCGGCTTCTGGTAGCAGCACATCTGTCCACCCTCCAAAATCTCCAGGGTCTATTTGAGAAAGAAAAAGGTTTGTGTCCACTATGTTTCCATGGAAACTAGTATTTGGATTGAAGACTTAATTCTGGAGGAGTTAATTCTCCGTGCACGCACATACATGCACAGAGGCCGTCCTCATGGTCATAGACAGACATGACTACAGGCATTTTCCAGCAGACCTGTGTGGACAGCGTGTGATTCTGCAGCATGGATATTGACGCTGCAGCATGTTAACATGAAAACCAGCAGATCTGCTAATGAGCGTGTGCAGCAGCAGCTGGCGAGTGGGGGTCAGCACACAGCCACAGGGCTCCAGACTGCGACCAAATGGTCGCATTTTGTGACCAAAATTTGAGAGTGTGTGACTAAATTCTACATCCAGTCGCACATGTGCGACCAGTAAATTTGCCTCCCCCACCCTTCGTATTAATACATCAAACGTAGAAGGGGCACGTCAACGATCAATGAAATAATCAATGAGACGCGAGACTCGCGTGATACCTGTCTGTGAGGCGGCCAATGCGTGTGAGAAGAATAGGGAAAGCCACTGTGAGTGGCTAAAATGTGTGTAGGGGGCGGGGCCTAGAGATATTCGGGCGCGCATAAACATCTGTGGGAAGGAAACAGAGAGAAATATCATCACAACCTGATATATGCGTCTGAGCTATGAGTAAGTGAACCATTGATTCGTTCTTCCGACCTGCGACTAGTGTACCAGTGCCAGAGTGTACAGCAGGGGTCTCAAACTCGCGGCCCCCAAGATGATATTTTGCGGCCCCCGCCTTAATATGAAAGTTCAATTTAAATGCGGCCCGCCAGTTTGTATGAAAGACACTTTTTCATTGTCATGCACGGAGCTGACCAACCAATCACAGTGGGGTAAATGACTCTTGGGGGCGTGACAATGACGAGCTTGAAAGCAGGACACCTGACAGCCCCCCCCCTCCCCGGACCACATTAACGAGTTCCTTACTTTCCTTTAGAACGTATTTATTCGCTCGTAATTTTCTAAATACATGCAGTCCGTTCTGAACTTTTCTCTGGGTCGCACAGACCCGGAGGAAGGTTTAGGGTTTTGGTTAAGCGCGCAGCGGCGTGTCACTCCCGACCACAAACGGTTTATGCACGGCTGTTAGGGCAGCTCACCGCTCCCACGGGAGTCGGGTCAGCTGAGGAGAATAAATGTCCCACACCTACATGCGTGACAGCTGACGGGGCTTGAACTTTAAATATCTGCGATTTAGTTGCGAAGATTTAGTTTTAGACACACTGAAAACACGTGGGGAAAATGCAACAATAGAAGACGTGTTTAAGATGAACCAGCACCACGCCTGGATTGTTGGGGAGACCAGGCAGGGTGGGGGAGGGGGGGTGAAGGCGAATGACAGTGACTGACAGTTGTCCTTACCATTCAATTTAGTTTTAATATTCCTCTCTCCCTCAGTATGATCTGTGTTATTATATATTTTATATTTATTTGAATGTTTTGTAATGCATGTAGCCTTTTTTAATCAGTTGGTATTTTAAATTATTTTGATTGATCAGTGAACTACAAAAACCATCAGGACACATGTCCCATAATGCATTGTTTTGTAGTCATCAGGGCAGCTTTCAGTCAGTGCAGTACTACATTTCCAGCTGCGTTCGCTCAGGTTGGGGCCTTGCTCCGCCCCTTTCTCGTGATATTTTTGTAATGATTGACAGGAGATGTTGGAGCAAAAACAATAATATACGTCTCACACCAGGTGATCTGCGCAGTGTTGAGTCCACCTGGGTGATCTCAGACACGCTTATTGTGCATCTTGGCTGCACTTATTTGGTGTCACCAACATACATTTCCATCCGTTTTCTTTACTTATTTGTACTGTCATGACAGCGATGCTTTTGTCAGTTTACCTGTTGTTGCATCTTTAGAAGTGCAGAATAAAATGTGACACTGAATTAGAAACAGCACATTGTAATTTCTGCATCTATTATTAAAGTATTTTTTAGTAATACAGTGGAAATTAGTAGATTTGGTCAGCATGTTGATTTACGGTATGCGCCCCTAAATGTTCTGGTTGTGCCCCTAAAATTTTCAGATGGGGGCCACAGTGCTCCTAGTGAAAAAAGTTAGTCTGGAGCCTTGCAGCCAGGTGGGCAAAAATGACACATTTCTGAAATCCTTGAGGAAAAAAACCCAATCTGATTTATGTCTGGTTTCCTGCGCTGACACTATCTCTTAAAAATAAACGATGGTCCCTGGAGTCGCGAGGAAAGCGCTCAGTGCAGATTAGCACGGCTGTCCAAGCCCCATCATTTTTCTCCATAACTGTTTTCCTGCAGTGAACTGCATGTTTCCTCCACAGAGTCAGCACTGCCTCATAAAACAGCAGCCATGCAGAGTTTTACAGCAGGACTGGCCGTGCATCCACCAGCATTAGTGGCTGAAACGGCCCATAATGCATAAGTGCACAGCGGGAGGCATCCAGACTCGCATTTACTTCACATCGACACGACTGTTGAGGAGCAATAACTCAAGATGATTTTATGGAGAGAAAAATGTCTACAGAAAGGTCTTTATGCACACAGTGGAGTGGCAACACACGTCCAACAGGGGGCGCTGTATGCTGAACTTCATTCTGTTTTAGCTAAATCTGTGGGAGAACACATGAACCAAGGATGGAGAACACCAAAACCTTCACCCACCAGAGGAAGCCCCAAAGCTTCAGGAAGCAGCTCCAGCAAAAAGAGACGACCCGAGGAGCACGAGGGACAATCTAGTGATCGCAGGGATTCCAGAGGAGGCAGGAGAAGACCCGGAGGCCACGGTGAAGTCCTTCTTGGAGGTCCACCTGAAGCTCCCCAAGGAGGAGGTGCAGAAGATCTCTTTCCACAGGATTCACCGCCTCGGAGGAAGAAGGTCCGACCACCAGCGCCCGCGTCCTATTGTGGCTAAATTCGAACATTTTAAACAGAAGGAGCTGGTGAAGGGCCGAGGCCGAGAGCTGAAAGGAACACATTTCAGCGTTAATGACCAGTTCCTGGCAGAAATCCTCCGTAGAAGGAAGATCCTGTTCCTGCTGAGGAGGAAGCATCTTATTGCTGGTTCGAGAGCGGTTCTGGCCGTTGACAAACTATACGTGGACGGCCGGCTGTTCCGGGACCCGGAGATCCCCCCCTGGCTGTGCTGAAGGCTTTCAGATCCGCGCTGAGAACATCTGCGCTGCCCAGAAGAAACCCGCTAAACTAACTTCAATGAATGGAAAACCGGATCATCAATAATCCACACCTCCATCTCAGGAAAACAGTCTTTTTTTCTCTCTCTTCTCCTCAGTCCCACTCATGTTTCTGTTGTTGTTTTGTTGTTGTTTTCGTTTTCCCTTCTATCTCTTTTTTTCTTTCCTTTCCTCTCCCCCCCTCTCTCCCCCCTCATCATATGTAAATCACCTGGAAGCAACTCATCCTCGGTAAGTATTTATTTATGCACGGAACGGGCGCACGCGCACACA
>JAUDJI010001508.1:0-10403 GCA_037389245.1 Oryzias sinensis
CACACATGCCCCGAAGAAGTCCAACATTCTTCTCTGTCACTCCAGACTTCTTCATCCAAACCACAGCTCCTCTTTCTGTATACGGTACTAGACTTTCTCCAGATCTACAAAAACAAAAGGCGGCTTTTTCTGACTTTCTCCAGAAGGACCTTCAAAACAAATGTGCTTCTTTTTTTCTCAGTAGGAGACCATACTGCTGCTCAAAAATATTCTCCTGGTAACCTAAGTCTCTTTCCCATGACTTCATCTACACCTCTCCCTACACCCTCCTCTCACTCTCCAACATCAGCAGTTCAGTCAGAAACTTTTCCCCCACTTCTCCTAAACACTGTCTTTATCCGATCTCTTCATCTGTCTCACCACCAGAGTCGTCCCCACACCCAAAGCCTTTTCTTGCTACAGAGGGGTTGCAAATGAGGTCACTGAACTGAAGGGCAAGTGAACGACCGCTAGCAACACATCAACGTGCTGTTCACTGATGTCATTCTTTAAATTTGAGGTGCAATAATGGTTGATAAAGTACTAAAAACTGATTGAAAATGTATTCCTTTTGTAAGAAATGTAGCGCTTTGGCATTGTATCTGTGAAAGGCGCTATATAAATAAAACGTACTTAATCTTTGTGCTTTTTACTGTTGCCACAACCATAAAAACTGGACCAAGGATACAATTTTGTTGATGATGTGGATTGTAGAAGTTGAGGTGAAAGGTCATTTCTGCCCCCTAAGTTTGGTGTTCTGCTAGCTAGTTTGCTAGCGTTGGATCCAAGTGACCCAAAAATTATCCAGATTCATTTATTCTGATTCTAACACGACATGTTGTTGTAGGCAGCAATGACAGAGCACTGACTCAGTGGAAGTTATTTCTCCCATTTTAGGATATTTTACCCATTTTTTTTTTAGAATTTTTACTAAGCTGGTTGTCATGATCAGAACACGAAGCGGACCCAAGTGCTGGAACCCATAAGGAAAGACAGGTGAATGGTTGGTAAGTAGGATTTATTTTACTGATCCAGACAGGGCTGTGAGCAGATGTGACAGTAGATGTGGAGAGTAGCTGGTGTAATTGACGTGGAGCGTGGCATAGGCTCTTGAGGGAGGCGAGGCTGGGGCTCTTGACGAGTGGCGTGGCTGGAGTTCTTGAGAAGCGCTGAGACTGTGGATCTTGAGGCAGGAAGGCGTCAGCCTGGAGATAGAGAAAGCCGCTGCTCAAGGTGGTGTTGACTCAGGACTCTTGTGGCTTGAGATTAACCTGAGGCAGCGGAGACAAGGTTCAATTAGCGCGGTACAAGACTAGGGGAGCCAGACGTGAATCACAATGTGACTAAGCACCATCAGAGTTAACGGACTGGCGATGAATGCTGGAGCTGGGTCTCCTTATGAAGAGCAGAGGCTTGATGAGAAGATAGGTTGCAGCTGAGAGTCAGGAGCAGAGCAGAGCTGGGAGGGGGAGGAGTCAGGCCGAGGCACCATGACACTGGTGGGTTTTATTAACCCCTAACTAGAAGTTTTCCACTGTTTAAAAATTCAGAGAAATATTATAAATGTATTTTAGTAGACATGGAATTTTTTAGACTATTGTGGCAGTAGATCATTCATCGTAATCATGTATTATTTTTATTTAGTACAGTGTGTAAACTAATGCAAAAAAGCAAAAAAAAAAAAAAAAACAACCTTGCAGAGGTTACTATTTAGCAATTGGGTAAAATCTTAAAGGACCCAATGTTTAATATAAACATGACGTGAAAGCATCATCTGCACATTTACATGTAGATCCAGCTGATTGGCCATTGGTTCTCTGATGTTTTCAGGATGGATGCAGTAGGCAGATGGACATGTCAGATTACTTCTGATTTGAAGATTTCATCATCACTGAACTCTGGTGAACGTGGAAAAGATAACAGCTTTGACAGCTTGATGACTTTGCAAATAAAAAGCATGGAAGCAGAGATTAAGAATACAACACACCGACTGCTCCTGTACATCAGGGGTCGGGAACCTTTGGCTCGCGAGCCATATCTGGCCCTCCTCCACATCAGGCCCGCAAATCTTTAATTATTGCCATCCCCACAGCTGCGCTCCCATCTTTGGGAAGAAATAGGAGAAGGGTAGGGGGCTCAGGCTGCAAGGCCGCTTGTCAAAACTTAAAACACGCTGCCCCTCACATACCACACACTGCAGCATGTGAGTATTGCTGTACTGACCATGTTTGGCTCAACGTCTGCATGTGAGCAGTCTTTCTCACATCTAAATAAAATGAAGACCAACCTACGATCACGTTTAACGGATGGAAGTCTCAACGCCTGCATGAAGCTTAAACTCACCAGACGAGACCATCAGCAAAACCACCACGCAGCACCAGAAGTTGCATTAATGCTAAGAAATCATCATTTATTAGCAACAGCCTAATGTAGCGTCCTTTTCCCACACTGAGGCACGGAGACTTAATCTCTTTTAAGGTTCTTTATTCTGGTTAGTGCAGGCTGTAAGCAGAGCCGTACAACTTGTTCAGCATTTCCTGAATCTCTCCCGCCGAGAGCGCTCCCCCCAACTTTTTATTCCCTCGCTCACGCACCAGCCCTCCTGTTTCCTTATTTGGCCCATAGCTGAACCCCATTGTTTCAAAATAAATTTATTATATATAGTATGTAGAATTATGTATTAATATGTTGGATGTTATTAAATGAAATAAATGTATACAAATGAATAAGATTAGCTTGTTTTGCTCAATGGATGCTAATACATTGTGCCCTCTCAGTAGACCATCTAGGCAGCGGTGTCCAAATCCAGGCCTCAAGGGCCGGCTTCCTGCTGGTTTTCCAGTGACCTCGCCTTGCCTGCTGCTCATTACCTCGATCAGGTGTGTTCAGCCAATAAGGAGTTTCAAAGGCAGGTTAGCAGGAAAACATGCATTTGGCCTGGATTTGGGCACCCCTGATCTAAAGGGTTAGAAATCTCTGCATTGCACTTTTACAAACTGGATGCCCCCTCACAGCATCTTGCCAAGGCCCCCACAAAGCTAGAAACTGCCCTGCTCACATCACCAGCCTCATCTGTCCGGTTACACTCTCCCCGGCCACCGCTTGGGAGTCGCTGATGTCTTTCAGATCACTACATCTGCAGAATATGTCATCAACTTGTGTGGTCCTCCCTCCACTCCTTTGTGTCACCCTTTGCTCTTCTCTGTTCTGGGAAAATGTCTTCACCGCTGCCAACTTTTTTTTTTAAAGTCCACCGTATTCTGTTCATCCACTGTTCATAGGAATGTCTCTTTCACTGCAGTTATAATAGGACATGCAGAAAGGGTGCATTCTGGGTAATCACTCCTTTCATGAAATGAGCCAGGCAGTGAAAGGGTTACACCTGTCACACCTGCTCAATGTCAGACATATCTGCAGCAGTTTCCGTTTTCAACACACTGAAGCTGCTCCATTCTTCTCTCCAATGTCTAAATGCTGGAGGTATTCTTGCTCTGTTGGGTTGGGATTTGGAAGAACAGAGCACAGCGTGTAAAGACACAGAATTGCCACTGGTTATGGATTGACCATTCATCTTAAAATATTTCTTTCTGAATAATGACGTCTTTCAAAAAATCATGAAGAGAGAAAATAGTTTGTGCATTTGTAACAGTAAGGTTCCTGATTTTCTCTCTGCTCCGGGACTTCTCTGAAAAGCCTCCAGCTGCTCCAGAAAGCTGCAGCCAGAGTTCTGATGAACAGAGTTCTGTTCACTTTAAGCAGCTCATTTAATGCAGGTTTTCATCAGTGTGTGATTCTGGAGAAGCTCCTGCAATCACAGCTCCCTGCTGGATTCAGGTTTGGTGGAGCGTCAAACAACAGCAGATGATTTCCTCGACCAGCTTCTCTCCTCGATGTCCTGTTTATCAGTGACTCGCGCTGAACTTTTACATGTGTGGTTCTCAGTATCGCACACGCCTTGCTGCCGCAACTTGTCTTTTCTACAGTTTTGATCTTTCCATCTTCTCCACCATCCGTTTATCTGTTCCTCAAAAATTGTTATCCTCACATCTCTGACTGATGCAGACCCTGCCTTCATCTTTTTCTCTCTTCATCCTCGCTGTTCCCCACGCTGTGCTGCATCTCTTGGCTTCTTATGTGAATAATGCATTGCCTCCGAGGCTTTGAATGTGGAAATAGAATGAGATGCATAGTGTGAGGTTGCTTTTCTGTCTGCTCACCTCCCAGGACCCTCACGCTTGCCATGTCTGGCCAGCTGCTGTGAGAAATACTCAAAGAAAAATACTCAAAGACCTCCCACAACAACACACACAGGCATGCTGTTATCAGTGGAGCCTATACAGCAGCACAATGGCTGACCGCTCTGTTGGGGGTGACAAGAAAGGAAATAAAATGTGCAATGATAGAGTTTTATCTCTGTCTGGAAAACGAGCCAGCATAGCATGCAGGCTTGTTTCGTTTATTGAAAAAAATGCCGTCTGCATTGGAAAACATCTGTTCACAGTGTTGGAACAACTAACTCATACCTTGATTCCTGGTTTCACCAGCTCATTAAAAAAACACACACACACACACAAATCAATAATAAATCAGAGACAAATGCAAACAGGTCTGCCCCCAATGGAAGGGCTTGATTGGAACTTATTACATATGGTACATCTACAACCCATGAACAGTTCCTGTTTAGTGTAGGATTGGTCACTGGATCAGCATTGGGACACACAGACGGTTAAATTGGTCTCTATTTGTAGCAGTCGGCCGTCAGAGGGATGCACATCCAACAGGACTCTGCCTGCCACCACCTGGGCTTTGATGATACAGACAGAGAGGGAGACTCTGGGGGAAACTGGATGAGGGGCTCGGCTGATGGAAGTGTCAGGTGTCTGAAGCTGTTATCAACAAAAAGCTGGTAATGTCCCTGCTCTCTCTCTTTTAGAAAATAGTCTACAGCAGGAAAAAAAAAAAAAAAACATCCAGCACACTGACAAAGACCCACGTGCTCAAACATCTCTGATCTAATGTTGTAGTGTGCTGACACCCAGCTTTCATTTTAATTTTTTAAAGTAAAAAAAAACAAGATACATGTATTCCTTCAGCTGAACTGTACAGATGTAACAAACAGCTCAGATCAGGGGTTTCAAACTCAAATGCACAGGGGGCCACAACCAAAAAAACAAACTTTATGTCGCAGAATGTACAGAATAAAAATGTATTTAACACACTAAAACGGAACTTTTTACACTTCAAAACTTTTAAAACAGCTTTTTTTTTAAACATAAATATGAATAAAACCAATCAGGAATATTACTCTGCAATAAATCAAATTCCAGCACACTGTATGGTTAGATGTCTTTGCTGAAGGGTTTCCACACATTGGACTGGAGTGATGGTAGATCATTTTTTAGGATGAATTAAATGTAACTATTCATTAAACAGGAGTTTAAATGACATACAGTCTTAAACATTATCAAACACATCCATGTTATGTTGATTCATCGCACTGTGGTAGTCAAGTTGACGGAGAATATTGATGGACTTNGGGGAAACCATGCTGGTGTCTTCAGAACTATTGATTCAAAAATAAATTAAAAGAAGTGTTAGGATTATAAAGGTAGTTTGTGAATGGAGTCCACAGGTGTGGTTTAAGTCTAGCTTTGTGCTGTAGACACTGCATGGCACCACTTATCAAAAAAGCGTTTTTAACCTAAAAACAAAAGAAATAGAAGAAATACCAAACATTCATTCATTCAACTTCGAATCCGTTTTTCCCTTTCGGGGTCACTGACAAGGCAGAACACAGGACTGGACTCAGATGCAGAGTTTCGAAGAGACTTTAATTCTGTGGCTCAAGAGAAAGGCTAAGTTTGACTGGTTAAAGCACAAGACAAACAGGCACAGGACAAAGGGAAACACAGGCTATAAATACATGAGGAAGGGAAGCACAGGTGGGAATGATCAGGAAATAATGAGACAGACTCAGGTGTGGGGACCAGGCAAGGCAGGAAGGGGAAGGTCTGGAACGAGAGGTAGGTTAGACTTTCAAAATAAAACAGAAAACTTGACGAGACATGACAGAACCCCCCCCTCAAGGACAGACTCCTGACGGTCCAGGAGCCCCAGACCTAAAAAAATCTGTCAGGAGCGACCTGTCCACAATAAAGCGTTCCGGTATCCACTGCCGCTCCTCCGGACCGTAACCCTTCCAGTCCACTAGGAATTGGCGACCCCGGCCCCGCTTCCGGACAGCAAGAATCTTCTGCACCGTGTACACCGGACCCCCACCCACCATTCTGGGCGGAGGAGGCGGCTCCGAGGGGGGCATCAGGGAACTGTCCACCACCGGCTTCACCTTGCTGACATGAAACGTGGGGTGAACCCGGAGGGACCGGGGCAGCCGAAGGCGGACCGCTGCAGGGTTGACGACCTTGGTGACGGGAAACGGACCCACAAATCTTGGAGCCAACTTTCTGCTAGGAAGGTGCAAGTTGAGGTCCTTGGTTGAGAGCCAGACCTTCTGACCCGGACGGTAAGTGGGGGCGGGACGCCTTCGGCGGTCAGCAGCCGCCTTGACCCTGTTCTGTTGCTGAACCAAAACCTGCCGGGCTGCCGCCCAGACCCGACGGCAGCGGCGGACCAGGGCGTGGACAGACGGAACCGCAACCTCTGGTTCCAAGGCCGAAAACAGGGGAGGCTCATATCCGAAGACACACTTGAAGGGCGAGACGCCGGTGGCCGAACTGGGCAGGGTGTTGTGCGCGTACTCAACCCAGATCAAGTGCCTGCTCCATGTTGAGGGGTTCTGAGAGACCAAGCACCGGAGGCCGGTTTCCAGCTGCTGATTAAGGCGTTCAGTCTGGCCATTGGATTCAGGATGGTATCCCGAGGTCAAGCTGACCGTAGCACCGATGAGCCGGCAGAACTCCTTCCAGAACCGGGATATGAACTGAGGCCCCCGGTCCGACACAATGTCCTTCGGGAAACCGTGGTACCTAACAATCTGGTTCATGATAACTTCAGCCGTACCTTTAGCTGAAGGCAGTCTAGGCAGGGCGATGAACCGGACCATCTTGGAGAACCTGTCCATGACCGTTAGAACCGTGGTGTGTCCACGAGAGACGGGAAGCCCGGTGACGAAGTCCATGGAAATGTCCGCCCACGGTCTGGAAGGAACGGGAAGTGGTTGTAGGAGCCCCATGCGACGACTGGTGGAAGACTTGTTCCTGGCACAGACTGAACAGGCGGAAACGTACTCCCGGACCTCCGGCCCCATGCGAGGCCACCAGAACCTCTGAGAGATGGCGTGCATGGTCCGCCTTACTCCCGGATGACAGGAAAGCAGAGAGGTGTGGGCCCAGTGGATCACCCTTGAGCGCAGTGTCGGGGGTACAAATAGGCGATTCCTTGGGCAACCACTGGGCGTCTGCACCCCACTGTTAGCCTGCCTTACCTCAGATTCTATCTGCCAAGATACCGCTCCAACCACACAAGTCAGTGGAAGAATACGTTCAGGTTCTTTGGCAACAGGCGCGGGGTCGAACTGACGAGACAGGGGATCCGGCTTGACGTTCTTGGACCCCGGCCTGTAAGAAAGGGAGAAAGAAAAACGATTAAAAAAAAGCCGCCATCGGGCCTGGCGAGCATTTAGTCTCTTGGCAGTCCTGATATACTCAAGGTTTCTGTGATCTGTCCAGACAATGAAGGGGTGCTCCGCACCCTCCAGCCAGTGGCGCCACTCCTCCAGAGCCACCTTGACCGCCAACAGCTCCCGATTGCCGATGTCATAGTTGCGTTCCGCCTGAGAGAGACGCCGGGACATGAACGCACAGGGATGAACCTTCCCATCCTGCTCCAACCGCTGCGAGAGGACAGCCCCTAACCCTTCATTGGAGGCGTCCACCTCCACGATGAACTGACGGTGAGGATCAGGCATAGTGAGCAGCGGAGCGGATGTGAAGCGGTGTTTCAGCGCCCGGAAAGCGGCCTCGGCCGCAGGCGTCCACCGGTACTGCACCCGTGGAGACGTGAGGGCATGGAGGGGCGCTGCAATGGAGCTGAAACCCCGGATAAAGCGTCTGTAAAAGTTCGCAAAGCCTAAGAATTGCTGCAGCTTCTTACGGCTGTCAGGTGTCGGCCAGTCCTTTACGGCGCTGACCTTGGCTGGATCCATCTCTACCGCCCCTGCGGACACAACAAAACCTAGGAAGGCGACGGTGGTGACGTGGAACTCACTCTTTTCGGCCTTGACGTAGAGGTGGTTATCCAGAAGTCGCTGGAGGACTGCAGAGACATGGGAGACATGAGAGTCCAGGTCCGGGGAGTAAATCAGGATGTCGTCCAAATAAACGTACACGAAATGATCCAAGAAGTCCCTGAGGACATCATTGATCATGGCCTGAAAAACGGCGGGGGCGTTAGTAAGTCCAAAGGGCATGACCAGGTATTCATAGTGGCCTCTATGTGTATTGAACCCTGTTTTCCACTCGTCCCCCTCTCTAATCCTGACCAAATGATAGGCGTTACGGAGATCGAGCTTGGTGAACACCCGGGCCTGCTGGAGCTGGTCAAAAACAGAGGACATGAGCGGCAATGGATATCTGTTCTTGATGGTTATGTTGTTGAGCGCGCTGTAATCTATGCAGGGTCGGAGAGTCCCATCCTTTTTCCCGACAAAGAAGAACCCGGCACCAGCTGCAGATGAGGACGGACGAATGAGACCCGCTGCCAGGGATTCGTCAATGTATTTGTTAAGGGCCTGGCGTTCCGAAGATGAGATCGAGTACAGGTGTCCCTTAGGAATGGTGGACCCCGGAACCAGGTCGATGGCGCAGTCATAGGGCCGATGAGGCGGGAGGCTCAGAGCCCGGTTCTTATTGAAGACCTCGGCCAGATGATGGTAACAGGAGGGTATAGTGCTCAGGTCAGGGACCTCTGGACCTGAAGCAGGACGAACAGCGACAGGGTTATTGTTCATGACGGTTCGTTTACCTGCGGGATGGGAAATTCTGTGTCTGTCACATCCTGGCCCCCACTCCAGTATTTTCCCGGTCGCCCAGTCCACCCTGGGACTGTGCTCACACAGCCAAGGAAATCCCAGAACCAACTCCCTAGAGGAGCCCCTAAACAGGTGGAAAGACATGACCTCTGTATGGTTGTCTATGGACAGTTTGATAGGTTCGGAAACATGCGTGATATCAAAGAGACCCCTCCCATGAAGGCCCCGAGCCTGGATGGGTCTGTCTAGTGGCTGTGGCTTAAGACCTAAGCTGATGGCCAGCTTCCAGTCCATAAGGCTTACATCAGCCCCGGAGTCAATGAGGGCTACGAGAGTCATAGAAGAGCCATGGTGGGTTACCACCAATGACGTGAGGCTCCGTGCGCGTCTGCCCGTAGCGGTGATCTGACTCACCAACGTGGCTTTTTTCATGGGACAGGAGATCACGGGATGACCGATCTCCCCACAGTAGAAGCACCGCCCCTCCTGCAGGCGTCGCTGTCGTTCCTCCGCCGAAAGACGTGTCCGTCCCTCGTGCATGGGTTCCACACAGCTCTCCGCTGAGACGGAGGGATGCAGGTTGGCTGTGGAGCGGCGGAAGTTTCTTCTTTCCGTGGAAGCAGCCCTGCGAGCCGACCCGCCTCCTGATGATCCGCTGCCACGTCGGGAGACCAGTTCACGGATTCGATTATCCGTGCGGATGGCGAGAGCGATCAGGGAGTCAAGATCCTGAGGTAAGTCCACCGGAATGAGCTGCTCCTGAATGCGCGGAGCCAGCCCCTTCATGAAAAAATCATACAGCGCCACTGAGTTCCACCCGCTCTCAGCCGCTACGGTGCGGAATCGGATGGCGTAATCACAGACGGAGTCCCCACCTTGGCGTATGAAGGTGAGCTCACGGGCTTTTTCCCGGCTGGTAGACACCGGGTCAAAAGTGTTCTGTAGCGCCTCCTGGAAGGCTACGAGGGACGAGCAGAGCGGGGAGGCGCGAGCCCACTCAGCCATGGCCCATGCACGAGCCCTCCCCGCTAAATGAGAAATCATGAATGCGATCCTGGCTCTGTCAGAAACAAAGGCATGGGGGGAATGTTCAAAATGGATCGAACAGTCAGTGAGGAAGGGCTTACATAGTCCAGGTTCTCCTGAGTAACGATCGGGAGGAGCAAGTTCGATTTCCAGGCTCCTGGCAGGCATGGGAGTAGGAGGAGTTGGGGGAGGGTTGGTCCAGAGTGAACTTGAACGGAGGTCTTGAACTTGGGTAGAGACCTGGCCCATATGGGACGCCAGGGCCTTCTGGAAGTCCTCCTGATGAGAAAGGCGGGCTTCCAGGCGTTGCAGGATAGATGTTAATCCACTGCTCTCTGCTGAGTCCATTCTGGCCTGTTTGTACTGACAAGGCAGAACACAGGACTGGACTCAGATGCAGAGTTTCGAA
>JAUDJI010001509.1:0-10396 GCA_037389245.1 Oryzias sinensis
GAACCACGTATCGTCCTTTCTGTCCAAAAACCTCACAAACGTCCCAAAAAGACACCACCGTCCTCTCAGCACAAGCTAACGCTGCTGGCCTGCTAACAAGCTAACGCTGCTAGCGCCTCGTGCTGTTTTAGTTCCGGGTCACGTGCAGAAATTTTCTTGAAAAAGAAACGAATAAAACGCTTGACTGCATCTCAAAATGGTTCAAAATGCTTTCAGTATTTAAAAAAAAAACAGTTTTATTTTGTGAACTAATATAGAAAAGAAAATCTAAAAGGAAAAAAACGTTCAGAGCAAACTATGTGAGCACTGGTGTGACGTCATCACACTGTCTTCATATTTGACTCCAAAACGCATCTCAGACTATGGAAGCGATTGTGTAGCATAAATAAAAACAAAAGTTCAAACCAAAAATGATTTTTCATTTCCTTCTTCAACACAGCTTATTCTGTCACTTAATTAAAATTAAAATGGTATTTGACATTTCATTTTCAAAATGTTCCCTGGTAAATGTGTAGCAAAATTCATTTAGAAATGTCTAATTTGACAATTAAAATGGATTGATAGAAAGGATTTTTTATTTTCAAAATGTAACTGCATTAAATAACAAAATTAAAATGAAACAGCAATATTTCAAAATTCATTTTATACTTAAAACCGCTTATTCTGTGTCATAATTAAAACGAAACTGCAAAGAGGGGATTGCATTTGCATTTTCACATCCACCCTGCAAAATTTGTAGCAAAATTCATTAACAGTGAGCATTTCCAGAGGGGAGGCGGGGCGATGACGTCACTGCTTTCTCCGTGTGTCTGACACATCAGTAGCAGACTGTGATGGCGGCAGAGAAGACGGCTTTGAGTTGGTTGTGAACTTCTGATGAGTTTCCACAGCTTCTCAGGACTACATAGCAGCATGTCCGCCTTTTGCAGTCCTCATTCGGACGCACCGCGGCCAATCTTTTGTTCTTCGGACCGCCAGCTGCCTTCGCATAGCGGAGCGCGAAGCTCTCGATCATGAGCGCTGAAGGCAGAAATGCTGCTACGATCTGAGAAACCATCATATGAATTTGTGTTTCCAGTGGTGTCCAGAACAAAATAAAGACTGATGTAATTCCCACATATTTACACATTTATTTGCAGCTTCGCGCTGAATTTGCTGTTTGATGACAGCTGGAGCCCCATCAACAGATAGCAGATTTCACCGTGGTAAAGGTTTGCTGGTTGGACCAAAAACACTCACTCAGCGCGAAGCTGCAGGAGACTATCTTCTTAGGCCGGCTTTACACTGCGTGGTTCAAGTGACCCAATTCCGATTTTTTCCTCTCACGTGGCACAGATCGGATATGATCGGTGAACGTGTAAGCAGGACAAAAGCGCATGGATTCTGTTTTTCTCAGATCGGATACAGGCCTCTCTCATATGTGGAAATAAATCGGAAACGAATCGGATACGTGCATTTCCGTGTGCCATGTAAGCAGACAAATCGGATATTCCCCAGTAAATGCGAGTCGTACGTCAGTGACGTCAATTCAGGACACCACCAACTGAGATTACAGGACTTATTAAGGTGCTTTTTGTGCGCTGATTTTGCTGTCAGCGTGTTACCTTTCAGCCTCAGGCTTCAGACCGAAGTCGGAAGCCGCTGTTATGTCCGGTCCGGACGCAAACGGTAACTACTGAAGCGGGACACCGTTGCTATGGAACAGGCTAGACGCCGTTTATTTCTTTGGGGGCGTGTATGATGGGGACCGTGTGTGTGTGTGAGCGCGCGTGCTTGCGTGTGTGTGTGTAAGGAGAGAGGGGAGTGTGAGCGCGGAGCGGGGGAGTGTCGGAGAACCGTAAATTAAAAATAAGGTGTCTCGCCCAAAAGTTTTGGAGTCTTTCTTAACCCACTCTGGAGGCTGAGGGTTCAGAACGGAAAAGAGAACCCCGAGGAAATCTCCCGTGTGTTTCTGACTACGGTCAGAAAAGAGAAGTCATCGCGCAGGAAAGGTTCAACACTTGGATCAAACTATTATTACGGCACGTCTGCAAACACTTCCTCATTCAAAATTCAGAATTCAGAGAGAGCCGAGCAGCCCTCCTTTACTCTCCCGTGCATCCCCTCAGGAGCGCCCAAGGCAACGCCTCCTTCCGTCGCCGCCTTGCCTCCATGACAACCGCAGTCACAAAAGTCCGAAAGAGGTCCGCGGAAGGCGGAAATACTGCTACGTAGTCCTCAGAACGTCTACGTTTGATAGTTTCAGCATTGTATAGTGTAAATGCGAAAAACAGATACGGGTCACTTTTAAAAGATGATGTAAGCGGGTCTTCAAAAAAATCGTATTCGTATATAGTCAGAAAATCGGATATGGGCATCAAGACCTGCAGTGTAAATGCGGCCATAATGTGCTTTTATCACTGCAGGTCTTGATGCCCATATCCGATTTTCTGACTATATACGAATACGATTTTTTTGAAGACTCGCTTACATCATCTTTTAAAAGTGACACAGTTAAGATTATATTTAAGGGGCTGCTCGATCATATGTTTTTAAATCGGTGCAGTCAGACGCTGAAGTTGGCTTACGATTCACAGCTTCTGATTCGTGAGGGCACTAAAGGAACATTCTGCTGCATTTTTCACATTAAGATCACCTAAAACGGGGTCCTGTTCACAAACCGCTGGACCTGGACTGCTCAAACCTGGATTCCTGGATCTTAATGTAACTTAATCTAACTGTGTGATCAATATTAAATTACATCCAGTTTACATGAAAAGATCAGTAGCCGCGGTTACATGTGCAAAATGTTTTGATCGTATTATAATTCAATCGTGTACATGGGCCCAGAAATTTTTTTTCCTATTATAACAAACGTTCACACAGCCACACCTTTGGTCAGAATATATCATTTGGACATGTGCACTTCTCTTCAAAATACCGGAAGAGGAAATGAGTCCCGCTTTAAATGAGCCAAGCTGCCACATACATAGAAATGGGGCAGCTTGGTAATATATGAGATGATCTTCTAAACGTGCTTTTAATATTGTTATGGTTATTAAAGAGCGCCCGGGGGTATTCCAGAAAGCATGTTTAAACTACCCTGACTTTAAGCCTGAACTCTGGCTGAAATGCGCCTGAACTTACTTACTCTGGGTATGTCTGTTCCAAAAGACCGGATATGAGTTGGCATAATTACGCTCGACTTGGTAGCCCTGGGTTAATGCGTGTGCACATCAAGTACACAAAGTAAACGCATGAGTTTCTGATTTTCTATTTTCATTGTGACGCAGGGATGTTTCCGCTGTCTGCCCACCAGCAACCAAAGGCTTTGAATAAATCCTTTCTTGTCAACTCCTGTGTTTGTCATTCTGGGTTTAAGCACTTGGGTCTGTTCTCGTCTAAGCTGAGCATGACAGATACGCTAAAACTTCAATTTGGTTCCGTTCAGAATTGCATATGGCTGGGTTTGGTACATTTTGGCTAGGTACTGCTGTTTAAAAAATTACTTACAAATTGCATTTCTTGGTTTTACATAACAATAAATAAAATTGACCTATGTGGGTGATCTACTTAATAAAATAAGAAAAAATATTAGCTGCCAGGAATCAAAGACTTTGCATACTTTACACTGGCCTGAAAAAAACATTTAAGCATTTTTTTCTTGTAGCCCTGATTGTTACAGTCTGGTGATGCCGTTTTAAGTTCGTTAACAGATTGGATGTATTACTGTAGCATACGCTATCTTTGTGTAACAATGTCAACACACAGCATTCGACTTATCCAATTGTCTTTTTCCTTCATGGATGCTGACAATGAATCAGTAAGGAGATGGGGGGGTCCTCATCTCTGGCCTCGCATCTGCATTGGCCATTTGTCGACATGCTTCTGTCCGTCACCTAATAGCGTCTTAGAGGAAACTCACGGCCAACATTAGTTCCGCCTTGGCGCAACGTTAATGCATCGGAGACCTGGGGGTTAGCCCCGCCTATAGCAACTAAGACTCATGGGAAGTGTGAAATCTTGTGTGTTTAGTTCTTCACCATAACTTAGAGAGCTGTGAAGAGAAGTGAGGTTCATGTTGTTATGCTGTTCGTGTGTTAAAAATAAATGAGAAGTAAAACTGGAAAGGAGAAAGAGCAATCAGCTTGTCTGTCTTGTCCATCTACCCCTACCCCTCGGAGACTGTTTGAAGGGCGTGAGGAGTATGGGACAAGGATAGCCAACGCAGCTAGTAAATTGGCAGCGCAGCACTCTTTTCCCCACAATGAGTGACATAGCAGCTGGGTAGTTACAATGCATTTACAGGGAAAAAAGGAAAAAAAAAGGCACTGAAACGGTACAGCAGTGAACCAAACTTAAACTGCCATATCAAAATTATTCAGCCCAACTACAGTACAGACCAAAAGTTTGGACACACCTTCTTATTCAAAGAGTTTTCTTTTTTTTCATGACTATGAAAATTGTAGATACACACTAAAAGCATCAAGACTATTAATTAACACATGAGGAATTATATACATAACAAAAAAGTGAAACAACTGAAAATATGTCATGTTCTAAGTTCTTCAAAGTAGCCACCTTTTGCTTTGATTACTGCTTTGCACACTCTTGGCATTCTCTTGATGAGCTTCAAGAGGTAGTCACCTGAAATGGTCTTCCAACAGTCTTGAAGGAGTTCCCAGAAAGGCTTAGCACTTGTTGGCCCCTTAGCCTTCACACTGCGGTCCAGCTCACCACAAACCATCTCGATTGGGTTCAGGTCCAGTGACTGTGGAGGCCAGGTCATTTGACGCAGCACCCCATCACTCTCCTTCTTGATCAAAGAGCCCTTACGAAGCCTGGAGGTGTGTTTGGGGTCATTGTCCTGTTGAACTGCTGGTTCAACTAAACACAAACTGGATGGAAGAATGCCGCTGCTAGATGCTGTGGTAGCCATGTTGGTTCAGTATGCCTTCAATTTGGAATAAATCCCCGACAGAGTCACTAGTAAAGCATCAAACCTCCTCCTCCATGCTTCAAGGTAGGAACCAGGCATGTAGAGTCCATCTGTTCACCTATTCTGGGTTGTGCAAAGACACGGTGGTTGGAACTAAAAATCTCCAATTTGAACTCGTCAGACCAAAGTACAGATTTCCACTGGTCTAATGTTCATTCCTTGTCTTCTTTAGCCCAAACGAGTCTCTTCTGCTTGTTGCCTTTCTTTAGCAGTGGTTTCCTAGCAGATATACTACCATGAAGGCATGATTCTGTCATCTTATGATGAATTCAGGCTGTGATGAAGTTCCAGTTGGACATTTCTCTCTTCATCAGAGCTTCATCTTCATCATGAAACAGTCCATGGGCCGTGGGCCGGGTGGGTGGCTGCCTGGAGCGTGGAGCGGGTCTCCCTTGGGGGGTCCTTTTTTTTTTGTTTTTTCTTTTTTTTTCGCTTCCGGCTCTCGGAGAAGACGCCACGTAGGCATAGAGGAGCTGCAGTTCTCAACTCTATTTACCGCATAAAAGCGTAAATATTGAGAAAAGCAATTCCTAAACATGCCGAGAAGAAACCCAGTGTCTGAGGAATATGAGGACTTGAGGAAGACACTTGATTTTGTGCTGGAAGAGATCAAAGCTATGAAGATTGTTCACGGTCAAATTCTGGATGCTATCGGAGAGGTGAAGCAGGTCTGGGCTCTGCAGGAGCAGTGCTTCAACAGGATGGATATAATCGAGAAACGAATGGATGACCAAGAGCAGATCTCCAGATCTAACGACGTGATAATCACCGGATTGAAAATCAAACCCCGGTCATACGGGCATGCAGTGACCGCCGGGAACGGTGAGGAATCCGAAGAGCAGGAGACGAGCTCTGTGGAAAAACAGGTGGAGGACTTCCTAAAGTCCAATGGAATTTCTCTGGACACCAACAATGTGGAGATCTGCAGACCGCTTCCCAGGAGAAAAGACACCGACAAACCAGCAATCCTCTTAAAGTTTGTCAATCGGAAACACAAAGCAGCTTTATTGAAGCAAGGAAGAAATCTGAGGCAGAACCAACGTTTTCACGAATGACAACCTCACGAAAAGGAATGCCGACATCGCCAGAAGAGCACGTTACTTGAAAAACCAGGGGAAAATTCAGGGAACCTGGGTAAAAGACTGTAAAATTTATGCCAAACTCTGTGGCTCCCCTGAGCAGTCCAAGGTTGTTCTTATCAGGAGCCTGCAAGATTTGGAAAAATATTTACCCACTACAGTCTAAACAAGAGATACGTGAAGATGCTGGTCTTACAAGATGAGGAGACAAACTCTACTATCCATGGCTTCTAAAAAAAACAACACTTTTTCTTCAACAGTCACCCGCAACCACAACTCTCAGAGAGATCTGAATGGTGAGCAAACCGACCTTAAAATATTCAGTGATAATGACAACAACCTTCAAGACATCGACCCTGATCAATTCTTTTCCACTGTTAACATGGACTGCAAATATTACAGCATAGATGACTTTAAAAACTCTGTTAACCCAGAAGAAAAACTGTCAATCATTCACTTTAACAGCAGAAGCATGTATACCAACTTTGAAGACATCAAGGACTATTTACAGAACATCGGGCATTCCTTTGATATCATAACCATATCTGAGACTTGGTTCAGCCGCGACAAGGACGCTGACTTTGAATTGGAAAACTATGAACTTAACTATGTGAACAGAGTAAACAAAAAAGGTGGAGGAGTCGCAATATATGTGAAAAAAATACTAAGTTTACAGTAATTGATAAATTGTCTGTCGCAGTGGATGGAATACTGGAATGTCTTACAATTGAAATATGTAACAATTCAGGGTAAAATGTCATTATAAGCTGTGTTTATAGGTCCCCAGGGTCAAGCTTAGAAGTGTTCAGTGACTGGATGGAAAAGATGTTTACCTCTCTAAATAACAAGATATTATACATCTGTGGAGACTTCAATATCGATCTGATAAACCCCAGCAAACATAAAACAACCGATGACTTTATCAGCAGAATGTATGCTATGAGTTTATATCCAACCATAACAAGACCCAGCAGAATCACTACTCAAAGTGCTACTCTTGTTGATAATATTTTTACAAATAATATAGAATACACTCATATGAGTGGACTAATGATATGTGACATAACTAATCATTTACCAGTTTTTGCACTATTTAACATCAATGTGAAGACAAAGAAAATTATAAAGAACCAGTCTACAAAAGGCTAAGAAATGAAAAAACCATGAATGCTCTAAATAATGACTTATCCAGACAAAACTGGAACTCTGTGTACAGAGAGAAAGATATCAATATTGCTTATAAATGTTTTTTAGAAATATTTAGGTCACTTTACAATAAGAACTGTCCAATTTATAAATTCAAGAACAAATATGCCAAATGCCCTTGGTTAACCACCGGTTTACAAAATGCTTGTAAAAAGAAAAATAACCTCTATAAAAAAATCTTAAAACAGAGGACAAGAGAAAGTGAACAAAGATATAAGTCATATAAAAATAAACTAACTGAAATAACACGTTACAGTAAAAAAGTGTACTTCAATAATCTACTGAATGAAAATAAATACAACGTAAAGCGAGTTTGGGAAATATTAAATAACATCATTAAAAATGGGACAAAAAAGCGAACTTATCCAGATTACTTTACAGATGAGACTGGTCAAAGCTATGACATCAATGAAGCAGCAAACGGTCTCAATAACTACTTTGTAAACGTGGGTCCAGAGTTGGCAGCGCAAATTCCAAAATGCAAAACTAGCAAAGACAATAACCCACCCATCGAAAGGATCCCACACTCAATCTTTCTCTCTGATCTGAACGAAAATGAGCTGATATCAATTGTGAATAATTTCAAGAGTAAAAACTCAAAAGATTGTGAGGATATAGATATGAAGGTGGTGAAAAAAGTCATTCATAGTGTAGCTAAGCCTCTAACATACATATGTAACTTATCATTACAAACTGGGAGATTCCCAAACCAAATGAAAATAGCCAAAGTGATTCCTATCTATAAGAGTGGAGACAAACACCAATTTACAAACTATAGACCTGTTTCTCTTCTTCCACAATTCTCAAAAATTTTAGAGAAAATATTCAATGATAAATTAGCTTTATTTATTGAAAAACATAACATTATAAATGAAAACCAATAAGGTTTTAGAGAAAATAGATCTACCTCATTGGCTATAATTGATGCTGTGGAGGAAATCACAAATGCTCTGGACAAAAAGAAATATGCAGCTGGAATTTTCATTGACTTAAAAAAAGCATTTGACACTCTCAATCATGACATCCTACTTGTCAAACTGGAATGTATGGGATAAGAGGACTAGCGCTAACGTGGGTCAAAAGCTATTTAACGGGAAGAAAACAATTTGTCAAGATTGATGAATATACATCAGAAACCAAAGAGATAAGTTGTGGTGTCCCACAAGGATCAATTCTAGGCCCGCTGCTATTCAATATATACATAAATGATATATTTAATGTTTCAAAGCTTATGAAACTCATATTATTTGCTGATGACACAAATATATTCTATTCTACAGACAATCTAAGGGAACTTATAAAGGTGGTGAACACAGAGTTAAATAATATAAAACTATGGATGGATTACAACAAATTGTCTTTGAACCTAAATAAAACCAAAGTGATGTTTTTTGGAAACTACAATGCAAATAAAGAGCCCTCAATTGTAATAAATAATGTCTTAATTGAACGTGTTACAGAAATCAAATTCTTAGGGGTTTTTATCGATGACAAACTAAGTTGGAAGCCACACATCAGACACATACAAACTAAAGTCTCAAAAAGTGTTTCAATCCTAAATAAATCTAAACATATACTAGGATACAACAGTAGATATTTATTGTACTGTTCTTTAATATTACCATATTTCACCTACTGTATAGAAGTTTGTGGGAATAATTAAAAGAGCTCACTAAATCCTCTCTTTCTACTTCAAAAACGAGCCGTCAGAGTTGTACATAAAGCCGGATATCTTGATCATACGAACAATCTATTTTATCAACCAAGACTTTTAAAACTGCATGACCTTGTTGATTTTTACACTGCGCAACTTTTATACAGAGCCAGCTGGAAATTGTTACCATCCAACATCCAAAAACAGTTCTTAGATAATGAAGGAGGCTACAAACTGAGGGGATGTAGGAACTTCAAGATCAAATTGATAAGAACCACAAAGAGAAGTTTCTGTGTGTCTGTGTGTGGCGCTAAACTTTGGAACAGTTTAAGTAATGAGCTCAAACAATGTTCAAATTTTCAAATATTCAAGAAAATGTATAAAGAAACTCTTATTTCAGGATATGAAGATAAGAGGATTTAAGGATCAACAGGTGATTGAATAATTCCAAATACATGTGTGAACTTGATTGTGGTGAAATAATCAAAGCTCTGTAATTACAACCACTGATTGTTACATTGTAATGTGCAATAATGATTACTGAAATGTTTAAATTACAATCAATAAGCTATTGATTTTATTTACTTGACCTGCAATGTGTAGCAATAATTACTGGTTTAATCTTATCATGTGTTCTAATGATAATTATTATTACATATCGGTATCGTTACTGTTTACTGAAATCATGAATGAATGTTTTCTGAAGATCATCAATCATTTCTAGGCACTGGATTTTGTTACTTGAAGAGAATCTATCTGATCAGAACCGGATTTAAAACACTGTAAAACTATCAAATGAATGAACCCAGTAGGGGTGGGATTATATAAGCTTGCTTCTTCCCACTCCTTTTCAATCAATAAATCAAACTCTACTTATACTTCAGTTAATGATCAATGTATTTAATTAAGCAAATGTGATTTAAGTGACATTTTTGTTTTGTTTTCTGTCTTTTCAATCTATGCATTTCATCATTTCTGTAATGAGTTTGATAAATATGTGTAAAATATTTTTTATTGCTTTGACTACAATGCTTGAAATAAATCAATAAATCAAATCAAATCAATCAAAATCATCTGAACTAGAATCCAGCCTCCTTTAACTCTGACAAACACTCACTGTTCCACTCCTGAATGGATGTCCTTGAAGTTTATTGGTAAATCCGTTGACCAGTCACTCTTGTTGGACCCCACTTGGATCCAGGTCCAGGTTGGTTCCTGTGAAGAATGAAGGTTGCTGGTGTGAGTGCTGAGCTCTGACATGGAGAAGATCATGTACAGTTGGAGATGTTTATCTCACCTCTGAACTTTGATCTGGTTGTCATAGTTACCATCTCTGCTTTTAGAGGGAGGGGCTCCCTCCTGTGGTTCCTCCCACTGATCCATGCTGCTGGATTCACTGGATCCACATCAGCTCACACACACCTTCCACCTGCACCTGCAGAGGAAACCCTCCTCATCATCAGCTCTGATCCTCCTTCA